>JASPKZ010009567.1:0-34987 GCA_030220185.1 Diploptera punctata
CCAATTGGGAACAGTTTATTTAATTCAGTTTGTTTGTTTTTGTGCCCGCACCATAGCTGAATGGTTTAAGGCAAGATTCTTTGTCAGAGAGTTACCGGACTGCGGCTGTTTCGGGTCTCCATGGGGAAAAACATTTTGTTCTTTCTTGTGTTTTGCCGTAGTTTGGGTCCCTTGCTCCATCAGCATCATGAGGCGTTTGGGTATGCTAACAATAAGTACGAACTCCAGTTCCAGAAAATCAATCTATAATGACTGGGGGAGCCTGACATGCTGAACCTCCTACAACACTGGTTGAATGATCTTCTATCTCTGTGATCAACCTCATGTGGAAGGTGAGTCCAACAGCCAGCTAGTAAGGCCAATAGCCCTTCTAGGCCTTTAAGCCATGGGTCCTTTTTATTATTTTAATCTTCCATTAAGTGAGTCCCAATAAGTTATTACATGTTACCTCCACCACCATAAAACTCCTTGACTTCACAGGACTTGGTTTCGAAGCTATTGCTTGATCATCACCAAGATTTCCATTCCCTCTATAGTCCTAAGTCGGCTGGTTGACGATAGAGGAAATAAACTTCGAAACGTCCTGTGAGATCCCCCATTGTGAGAACACTCCACGTTTCATGAGGTGAGATGTAAATAATTGAACTTAC
This sequence comes from Diploptera punctata, assembly GCA_030220185.1. NCBI lineage: Eukaryota > Metazoa > Arthropoda > Insecta > Blattodea > Blaberidae > Diploptera > Diploptera punctata. The sequence goes on from JASPKZ010009567.1 coordinate 651, forward strand.
GTAATTTATTTGCCTGATAATGTAAATTCCCATCATAAAATGTCATTAAAAAAAAGTAATTTAGATTTGATTAAGTAGGTAATAGCATTGGCAAGCTTTATTGTTTTGTTAATCTTGTTTTCCGTAGTTTGGTATGGAAACTTAAAAGCCTTATGATCCATCCATCCATAGTAATGTCTGCCCAAGGGTAGGTATTTCACTGCATCATAGCATTTTCCATGCTATGATTTGCTAGGTAATTATAGGTGTGGTAGCTTCCCGTTGCTTTCTTTCCACATCGGTGAAGGATGATGATGATGACCGGATGATATTTGGGGACTGTTGGTCCCTAAGACTTCCTGACATTTGTCTTACAGGTGAGGAACAACCCAAAAAAACCTCTCCCAGGAGCTTGTCCCGACAAGGAATTGGACCCACTGCATGACAAGGGCGCTACCTCGAGACCACAGTGGTGGACACGATGAGGTATTATATTCTAAAAAATGTGTAAATAGTAATGTTTCACAATAATATATAAGGTATTAGTGTTACAAATTTGTGTGTTTATGTACATTGATAGCTGTGTAATGTTCAATGTATGTAAATCCATATTGATTCTTGTATATAATGTTATGAGTAATTATGAATGCTGATAATAATAAAAAGCAATGTTTTCAAATGAAACATATTTTGTATTTATTTCAGGTGTCATACATATTAATTCCACAATAAAATATAAGTATGGACTGTTCTTTAATTTCATTTTCCTGCATTGTCCAAGTACTAGAATTCACTTCTGTTCTTTTTATCATGACATACAAAACTCATGTCCACCAAAACAGATGTTTATTTCCAATATGCAGTTCCCTAAGATTCATCCAAATATCCTCCCATCTAAACCTTCCTAATGGTATTTTCTCAATAAAATAAATACATTTGTCGCTATAAAGTTTTATAAGTTTGTTATGGGTTGATCATGTAGATTGAATAGACAGTAGAAGAAATTTTTACTGGATTAAGTTCGTTGAGGAAAGGTTCAGTGGAGGGCTTTAGTGAATGTGCCATTTATCTTATGTATTTCATAAAGCCCTAGAGCTTGCAATATAAGTTAGTAAACCAATCAGCTATTCAAGGGGACATATTTGAAAAAATCATTTGACGTGAGGATGAGGTAAAACAGTAAACTGAAAATGATGTTTCATGCAATGACTACATATTTTAAAGATGGTTGTTTATATAAATGCCCTTATAAGGACTGTAGGGCAAAGTAATTGAGCATATATATAATACATATAATGTTTCATTTTTTGTTTTGATATAAATTTAGAATAACACTGATAGAGTATCAAAGTTTATAAATTATGACTATAGTCTTGTATCAGGAGAAGCATTAATGACCATAAGGAGAAGAGACAATACTAATAATTTACATAACATGGTGATTACAGATTTGTGGTGAATTACAGCAATAATTAATACAGTTACTTAACAGTGTTTCTATAAACGGAAAACCTGCACTTAAACTAGCGTGGAATATTTTCAAAGTCCAATAGAACAACAGTGCGCATATGTCAGGTTTTATATAGCCAGCGATAACCCACAATCTAACCACATATTAATTATTTGGGAGTGACTTTGGATAGCAACCTCACATGGAGTCAACATATTCAGAACCTACATCATAAAACACAGTCCACTTTGCAGAAACTAATTCGCTGCTCAAGATCATCCTGGGGGCTATCATTCAACCACCTAATTACAATATACAAATACTGCCTACTACCAACCATAACGTTATGCCTGTAGCGTCTGGTACCAACAAATACGCTTACAAATCACCAAATGGGAACAAACTAACTAGAATACAAAAGACAAATCCTGATATTCATGACAAAATCATATCGTTCGGTCTCTACAGAGGCACTCACAGTCATAGCAAATGCTCTCCCAATAGAACTGGAACTCAGACTAAGAAATGACATCTGGGCACTAAATCATAACAAGAGACTACAGCAATCTTACCCGAGTTATCGAAAGCAGAAATTCCAAAAAGTGAAGAGGGACTGAAAACCCTAAACATCAAAGTAGAACTCACAGGCTCTGGTGGAGATGGAGATTACACCCTGTACACTGATGGGTCAAAAACAGAAGGAAATGTCGGAGCAGGCCTAGTAGTCTATACAGGAAGAAAAGAAGTTTTCTCAAAATCAGCAAAACTCCACCCCAAATGCTCGTATTTCAAGCCGAGCTGCTCGGAATTCAGATGGCACTAAAATGGATAAAAAATATACAAAACCTAAAACTAATACGCCATAAACGTTGACTCACAAGCAGCACTTAAAGCAATAAAAAAAAGGAAATCAGCCAATCCCATTGTAAGTCAAATCAGGGCAGATCTTCAATACATACAGAGTAACAATCAAGTAAACTTCTATTGGATCCGAGGCCACACTGGACTACACTACGGAAACGAAAGGGCAGATTTCCTAGCAAAAATAGACTCAACGTTTCAAAGAACTCTAGTATATGACCGACTACCTATTTCATTTTGTAAACAAAAGCTCCTTCAATACTACACAGACATCTGGAACGCGCTGTACACATCATCACACAAAGGCCACCAAACAAAACTCTTCTTCCCAAACATCCATACCAGGCAAGAAACCGTCCTAAATCCAACTTTCGTACTTACACAATTCCTCACAAACCATGGAAAATTCCAACAATACCTACACAGAATTGGAAAAGCAGCCTCACCGAAGTGCCCATGCTCAGAAGACGACCAAACAGCGATGCATCTTTTACTTCACACTGCAAGCTACAAGAAAAGAACAGACCAGCACACATCAAGGACCCAAATATAGTGCTAAGAAAAGTTATTAAAATGCCACAAACAATCAAATACATAAATGAAATATTCCAGACACTGAATAATCCATATTAATTGTAATCCATTAATTGTTATACCATATAAAGTGTAAACTAAATATCCTGCGATATACCCACACGGGTAAAACGCAGGTTGTAAAAACTTGTTCAAATAAAAAAAAAAAAATCCTCGATTACTATATGTCGCTGTGAAATTTAAATTACTAATATTTGCAATATTAAGAGAAAATAGCATCATAATATTGTCTACCAGTGTCATAATATTGTGATTTGCATATTTAAATAAATACTTCAAAATTGTCTAATAATGTTATAAAAATTGTTTGAAAAAGTTTAAAGCATTAAATAATGTTAGTTAATACAGAAGAAGAGTTTACGACAATATAAATGAAAAATCAAGCGCTAGTAAGAAGTGCAGTTGAGCCCCTATACCATATGTATATTTTTTACCATAATCTCAACCTTGAGGTTATGGAAAATAAAATGCACCATCAAAATTGATTAATAACTTTGTATTTATTTGATGTATTTACATAACGTGGTGATGGTAATTTCTTACCATGTTCTTAAAATATTATCTTCATAGTGTAATTTTGATAATGGGTTTTCTTATTAACAATTACAACAATAAATTAATACATAGTTACCTATCAATGATTTTATAAACCATAATAATAAATTATTATTTTGCTACAATTTCGACTTTTAAGGTTAGGCCTACAAAATTATTAGAACCTATAGTATAACCTGTTATGCATAAAGTTATACCTATTATCCATAAAGATAACATAATAAAATAAAATAGACCATCTCAAATGGATCACTAATTACTGTTTTTAATTTGATATAAAATAGATCACTTATATTATATTAATTTGGTTTGTTGATATCCCATAACGTACATATAACGTACGCTTTTCTCCATCACAATACACATGTATAAAATATAAAAGCTGTGGAATGTTACAATTTGACCTTTTATACTTTTCTTGCTATATTTATCAATAATATAAGCCTATTCAGATAACTAATTTTATAAGGGATAACTGGGCAATATATATATTTTTACTTTCATTGTTGGACATTTCTATATGTAGGAAATCCTAATTTTGCCATGAATACGTTTTGATTACACACATATATTGTATGTTTAACCTCAGTCAGATTCTATTTCCTCATTTTTGTAATAAGTTTAATTTATTTTAGGCAAACAATCACATTCCCATAACCTATACAATTGCAGACGATTTTTAAAAGACGCCATATTTCACAATATCATATGGATTATTTCTCTATGCATTTTTAAAATCATTGCCAACATACGCATTTTTCCATCTCGCCTGAGATAGAGATAAGATCGGATAAGATGGTTTCAAGAAAACCATCTCTCACTCTCGTGGTCAGACTCAACTGACGAAAGTGAGAGAGGTGGGGGAGAGGAGAGTTGGTTTCAAGAATACCGGCCTAAGTTCTTTTAAAAGTGCACTTAATCAAAAAAGATGACCAACGTCTTCATTTTGTTTCGGATGTAACAATAATTATGACATTAAATACTGTAAACTTTAAAAAATCCCGGACCGGTTTGAAGCAGTGAACCTTTGCATCAGATGCAATAATGGTTATCACTGTTGTATAACAATCGGTTATAGCACATAATAATAATACTTACTTACTTACTTACTTACTCACTCACTGGCATTATACAACCTGTAGGTTTATGGCCGCGCCGACTTAAGCTCTCCATACATCCCTATCCTGAGCTAATGCTTTCCAATCATTCCCTGTATAATCTACTTCCTCAAATCATAGTTAATGTTGTTCTCTCACCTCATTCTTGTTCTACCAATTGGGCGTTTTCCCTCTGGCTTTCCTACAAGAAGCTTCCATGCACATCTTTCATTCCCCATACACGCAACAAGTCCTGCCCATCGCAGTCTACGAGACTGGACTGTCTTATAATATCTGGCTTCCTATAAAGATCATGTAGTTCATTGTTATGTAGTGTTCTGCATTCACCTATCTGTTCATCTCTCTTTGGTCCAAAAATGTACCTAAGAACTTTATTCTCAATAACTGGTTATCTCATTTCCTCCCTTAAAGTAAGAGAATAATAGTTTATATATTTTCAGTTTAACTTTTTCTCAAGGAGTTGGGACATCAAATGTCTTTGCAATGCATAATAGCACGCATTTTCAGAATTGAGCCTAATGTTTAATTTCTTTTGATCTCATTCCTGTTTGTGATTATTGTTCCTAGGTATTTTAATTCAGCCATTTCCTCAAAATTTCCCTCATTTGTCATTAGCTGTCCATTTCCATTATATAATGTATTTCTACGTGTGACCATATATTTTGTTTTTACGCTTTGTGCCATTTAGACACATTCGTCTAACTAACTTTTTAGGAATTCCGAATTCCAACAGGATACCATATAACTTCTCCCTCTTAATTCAATCATATATTTTTTTTGAAGTCGTCGTATAGTTGATGTACAGTTCCCATTTATTTTATAATACTTGTATTATACTAACAATCTGATCTGTTGTAGACCTGTTTCTTGTAAATGCACATTGATGGTCTCCTAGAATGTCATCAATATAGGGAGTAAGTCTGCTTACTAATATATTTGTTAGACTTTTGTACGAAGTTGTAAGTAATGAGATGCCCCTATAGTTGTTGCAATCAGTTTTATCTCCTTTCTTATAAATTGCTACGATAATTGATTCTTTCCATTCATCTGGAAGAGATTATTTTTCCCAAATCATACTAAGCAACCGGCGTATCTTGTGCACCATTTTTTCTCCCCCTGATTTTATCGGTTCTGTTGGGATCTCATCCGAACCTGATGCTTTATACATCTTCAATTTTTCAGTCGCCATTTCAATCTCTAATGCACTTGGTTCTGCGACTAGCAGTTCTGCTGCCTGTAACTTATCCTCCTCAATATCCCGTTCTGTATGTACATTTAATAGCTGATTAAAGTAACTTTTCCATATTTTTAATATACTCCTGGAATCTGAAATCATTTCCATATTTTCATTCCGAATTACGTTTGTTCTAGCCTGAAACCCTTTCTTCTCTATGCTAATTCCCTGATATAATTCTCTAATGTTCCTATTTTTTGCGTTCATTTCAAGATCATTAGTCTTCTCTCTCAGATATTCCCTATCTTTACTCTTTAGTAAGTTGGTGGTTTCCCGTCTAATACTACCCAATTGCTCTAAATGTACCTCATTGGCTCGTGTATCCATTTCATTTTTGCTAGCTTTCTTTTTTTTTACAATGTAGGCACATTCTTCATCAAACCATTTCTTGTTTTTCCTTTTTTTTAAACCACTAATGCTTTCTGATGCTACAATTTAATAGTATCTCTTATAGCTTCTCATTCTTTATTTACATCAGTTTCTTCTTCGTTCACCACATTGTCATCTGAAGATTCCAGTACTTGAAATCTATTAGAAATTTTGTTTTGGTATTCTTGCCGCATTTAATCATTTTTCAAGTTTTTTAATTCAAAAATTTTAGAATCATCTTTAGCGTTTGTTCCTCTCATAAGTGATAGCTGTTGTCTGATTTTCACCCTCACCAGATGATGATCCGAATTGCAGTCTGTCCCTCTAACTGATCTAACATATATGATGCTACTGTGCCAGAGTTTATCCACTAATACATGGTCTATCTTGTTCCGAGTTTAATAATAATAATAATAATAATAATAATAGTAATAATAATAATACTTTATTTATTCTGGCAGAGTTAAGGCAATAAGGCCCTCTCTTCCACTCAACCAGCACAAATACAAATAAATATTCGACAAATATAGATATACACTATACTAATTATAAACAGTTAAAGATACAATAAATGTAGCAATGTAAATGTCATGTACAAACAACATTTTATAGGGTAATAACAATAATGAGACGATAATAATAATAATAATTATATAAATATGATACATTATACGGGAAACACCAATTAATATATATATCTTACACTGGATAATAATGAAGTCGAGTTTAGAGCAAATATAAATTTAGATTTCTTTTAAAAGATGCCAATGTTCGGCAGCCCCTTATTTCTTGTGGTAGGGAATTCCAGTTGCGAGAAGTTGAGATGGTATATGACATGGAGTGATGTGATGTCCTATGTTGCGGTATATTAAGTAAGACACTATGTTGTGATCTTGTGTTTAAGTTATGGTTTGAGGATAGATATTGGAAACGGGATGATAAATAATTGGGAATCGAGGTATGTAGGATCTTAAATAGGAGAATTAGACAGTGCGATTTTCTTCTCTCTTTTAGATGTAGCCATGACAATTCGTGGAATAATGGAGAAATGTGATCGTATTTTCGAACATTAAATATGAATCTGATACACATATTATGGACACGCTGCAGTTTGTCCGACAATGCGTCACTTATGTCAGTTAGTAGAACGTCACAGTAGTCAAAATGCGGCATCACTAAAGTTTGGATTAAAATTCTTTTAAGAGTTGTAGGAAGAAAATGTTTAAGTCGCTTTAGGGAATGCATTATGGAGAAGATCCTTTTAGATGTTTGTTTTACTTGCACATGCCAATTTAAATTAGAATCTATGTAAAATCCCAAGTTTTTAACGACGTCGGTATAATGAATTTGTTCATTATCTAATATGACAGCCGGCATATTGCCATTGTTTATGAGGTGTAATAGCCTTGGATGTCCGATAATTATTGCTTGCGTTTTGTTTACATTTAGTTTCAGCCCATATTGTCTGGACCATAAAGATATATGCCTGAGGTCAGTGTTTACTTTGTCAATATATTCATTAATTTCGTCAGGCCTAAAGTGTGTGTAAATCTGTAGGTCGTCGGCGTAAAGATGATGCTTGCAGTTTTGTAGTTTCTTGGTCACGTCATTAATATAAATCGAGAAGAGAAGAGGTGCGAGCACGCCGCCTTGAGGTACCCCTTCCTCACCAAGCGCCAGGAAGAAATGCGATTATTAACAGAAACTGATTGCTGACGATTAGTGAGGTAAGATGCAAACCAATCAAGGCAATTTTCCGACAGATGTAGTGTCTTTAGTCTCGCTAGCATTAAGTCTATATCTACTGTGTCAAAGGCTTTGCTGTAGTCGAGTAGGACTATTGCGGTGAGTTTGCTTTTGTCCATTGAGTCTCTTATGTCCTCTACAATGTCAAGTAGTGCAGTACTTGTGTGGTGTCCTGTTCTAAAACCAGACTGATGTTCATCAAGTAAGTCGTGTGTGGTGAGGTTTCTCCATCTGGTGACGTCCTTATGCTGAAATGTTGTGCTCTTATCAATGAGATTCATTGATGTGGCAAAGGTGACTAATCTAACCCCATTGTCGTTACTATCTTCATGAAGACTGAATTTGCCTATTGTTGGTTTGAATATGTCTTCCCGCCCCACTATTGCATTAAAATCTCCTAAGACAATTTTCATATGATATCGTGAAAGGGTATCAAATAAGCATTCTACTTCTTCATAGAACTCATCCTTGATTTTGTCATCTTTATCTTCTGTGGGAGCATGTACATTTACAATTATAAAATAATGTTGTTTACCCTTTAAATTATTTACGATATCCTGTCACTGACGAACGTAATATGTCGGACAGCGGACAGGATTCTCCTTCTGACTAAAAAACCCTTTCCAAATTCAGGTCTTTCTGCACACCCTTAGTATAATGCAAAGCTTCCTGATTCCTGACTACCTTCTGCTGGCCACCTACCTTCCTGTAAAGTGACTATATCCAAGGGCGGTTTATCTAATTCCCGCTATTGTATAAAGCCCTAACCTTCCATGTTCCTCGGAACATGTCCCAGAATAATAATAGTGATAATAATAATAATAATAATAATAATAATAATATATGCATGTATATATATATATATATATATATATATAATTTCTCTAATTATAGGCATATCACATGCAGGAAAACTATTCGCAGACTCCCTTTTAGTACACACCATGGGCGAGAACCAAGGCAAGGAAGTAATCTGAAAGAGTAGACCTATATCAGAAAACATAAATATTGAAAATAGAAATGTTGACAATTCAAAAGTGATTAGTTATGCTTATATCCCTAGAGATCTCATGAATGGTATATGTCAACAAAACGACCCAATTTGGCATCAAAGTAGGCAAATTACTAGGATGCTGAAGGTAATTACTTTTAAATAGAATTCTCTTTATTCAGGCTTGAGCTTAAAAATGTTGAGACTTGGGATCCACGGCTTAAGTCCAACCCGCAGGACTTTGTCCAAGGATTATTGCATCCCAAAGTAGAAGTAGTAGTAGTAGTAGTAGTAGTAGTAGTAGTAGTAGTAGTAGTAGGACTTCATTAGACAAAAAGTAAGATATTTACAATATTATTTACAAATATGGGTCGCACGGGCAGTAATCCGTACGTGCTGTTGACAGTCCGTTACAATAAATAATAATTGGTAATGCTATAAAGAAGAACAAAAAACAATAACATTACAATTACATAAAGAAAACACAATAATATTACAATTACATAATTATACAATAGCATTATACACTAATTCAGTTATCTATAATTATTAAGAATTAATGGTATTGCATTTTGATAACATATATTTATTCATGAATGAGTGTTGTTCTTATTTTCCGCGTTTTGTCCAGAAATTTACCCACGTTTCATCCCAAAATAAATATAACGACCCAGGGCGGGTTTCAAGTCACGAATCCTGGTATCAGAGACATTGAACATAACCACACTAGCCAAACGCGGGCAAAGACAGGTAACCGCTTTTTGGAAGAAATTAATCAATACATTCTGTTTTGTCCACGTTCGAGGATGTATTTTAGGATTTCTTCAATAATTGATTAAATAAATCTAAAATATTTACTGTCGGAAATAAAATCTTTTAGGATTGGAACCATTTATCCTGTGTTATGTTATTAGGCTATTTAGTTTTTGTGAACGTTCTTTAACAACAAATATCACAAGCTTTGCAATTCTAGTGTGGCAAAAAGGACTGACAAATTCTTCTCGGTGGCTTCTTTTTTGCAAATTCTAAGTTATTTTACGTGCCGTAAATATTGACGGGAACCACGTGTTTAATTCCGATCGGACGGATCACAAACTCAGAGTTTTACGACCTCAAACATCAATTGAACGCGACAAGATTTGAATACGAGGACCTTGGTAAGAGACCCGAGCAATGTAACCATTATTCCATCAATGTCGACTACAGGGTGTAACAATAATAAGGAGGAGGGAAATAAAAGATAATGAATAAGAATTATTACCTCGTATTAGGCCTATACGCTCATTACCCATGCCCAGTGTCAATTTACCTAAAATTCTAATTAAGTTTACGTTTACGTAGATGAAACAGTTATGAATAACTAAACAGGAGATTACACGAGAAAATTGGAAGTAATTTGCTGGTTAAATTAATATGAGGTTCTTACCTTACGTTACATTAGTCTTAATATGTTGTTTAAACAAATATATTAATCTTAAAAAGTTCTTCTTCTTATTCTACTACTACTACAAGGTTTAGGCTATGCAGTCTGTTCCGGTGAAGTTAAAAGTGAAGTCCATCTTCTACGTGGTCGGCCAACATCTCTTGTTCCTCTGGGATTATACAGGAAGCTTCTTTTTGGTATTCTTTCGTTGTTTATCTTGAAAAGTTCCTAACAAATATTCTTATTGCCCAGCGACATCAAGAATTATGACATAATAATCACTGTAACGTCACGGAGCAACGTCACTGAACGTAAAACTGAAAATATTACTCTGAATGAAATTAACAAAATATTAATATTACAATTTCATATGTCAACCTCATCAGCTTGTTAGTTGTAGACAGGGCAATGTTCAACGCTTGCTCCAACAGGTAAATGTTAAATTCCACATTTATCTACTTTTAAATATTAGTTATATAATATGATATAACGTTATGCAGTGAACATGCTGTATATTTTCAAGCTACTTTTATTGGCCATTATAACAAATTTAATTACAAGTTCACAAATATTCTGTTGATATCCATTTATAATATATTTTCTTAATTATACATTAAAATTAAGCCCCCTTGTTTTTATATCATACTCCATGGCCTAACACTGGACGTACCAAACCGTTGTCTATTTGTGTCATTGTACTGATGTAGACGATATTCAACATAGTGTATGTGGTCAGCCTGTGGAGTGTGACTTGTATTTACTGAAGCATCCTAAATTATACACGCTTCTCTGTAGAGAAAGTAATTTATTTTAAAATAACCCAGAAAATAAGAATTTTGAAAAACGAAAATATAGACAGTTCCTTAGGTGAATATCTTGCCCGTATAGTGTCAACACTAGCACGGATTTTATTTAAATAAATCTTTCCTTAACAATCCTCTACGTTCTTTATGTGCATGGCAGTAACTTGTTCTCAGACTTCAAAATTATACATTTTTATGTTACATGATGCACAAACTCGACGTAACTTAGGCCTGGATTAAGGTAAAACTTAACAAATCAAATTTCGGTAAATAAACAAAAAGACAAAACAAATCTTGAAAAATCGAGTAGGTAAATTAATAATTTTCTTTCTCGAATTATCAAGGGCAAAAGAAATATATACGCGTTTTAAAAGCTGTAACATAATCATATTACAGACATCAGGACACCCACGTCTCGCACTTCTTTAGGCAGACATGTGCTGTACATCACCCGGGTTGTCAGCACTACGTGATGACAGTTTTTACATCAAGAACATACATCTGGTACTCATTGATATTAAAGGCTGAGTCGACCTCAGTGCATGGTTCCACATGAATACTTAGGCAGGTGGTGAAAATATCAACCCCATCTGAAATCAATCTTTCGGAATTACACCATACTACCATAACGAATAATGCAACCTGTCGCCAGCTAACTGTTTCAGCTCATTGAACAAATTTATCATATTTTGTTTCATGTTGATATTTCTTCCTAAACAAACAAAAAGAATATCCTATTTATGTTTCCTTTTTTCCTTAACCTCCTTATTTTGTTTCATAAACCACTAGAGAACTTCTAAGTCTATGTCCTGGGTGAACAACAACAAACAAAACTGTGAACCACACATTTAATAGGTAGAATGTGACTAGACCCTTAGTTATCAGAATTCCAGGTCCAGCATCAAAGCCAGAAAATACAAAAGAAGTTAAGAAATAAAGATCTAAGTTACAGAGCGAAGACGAAGCACTGTTGATATAATACGTACTAATAATAATAATAATAATAATAATAATAATAATGATATAATAATAATAATGATAATAATGATAATAATAATAACAATAATAATAATAATAATAATAATAATAATAATAATAATAATAATAATAATAATAATAAATATGTGCAGCCTTTAGGAATTCCATGACATGTTGCTAGTGGAAATGTTTAGAGCTTGAAGATCTGAAGGACTAAACCAGAGTTAGCTTAACTACTGGCAACACATCCCGTGCTGGTCAAACCCTAGGCTAAAATCAATCCAGAAGCCATAAAAGAAGCTGTTAAATGGTGTGCAAAAAATGAAATAAGTTCTCGTATACACAGTGATTCACAAACAGCCCTGAAAGCAGTTAATGGTAGATATAAAAATAACGCAATAGCTTTCGAGATTAGGGAACAAATGAAGCAAAGTTCAAAACATATTTGTCTCTCTTGGGTACACGGGCATTGCGGGATATAAGGAAATGAACGTGCGGATATATTAGCCAAGTCTGCAGCAGATTCCAGTTTATAGTATGCATATGATCTTTGCCATATTTCTTTCCTAAAGTCACAAATAAAGGAACATATAATAGCAAGATGGAACAATTTGTGGCTCAATAGTACCACAGGTACATTAACAAGACAACTGTTTTTCCAAGTATTTATGACAGAATAAAATGCAAACACATTGTTCCAAATTTCATATTAACACAATTCCTCACTGGGCACAGAAAATTTGGCCAATATCTACAGAGATTCAACATCATAGGCCATCAAATGCAAGCTGTAATTGTGGAATTGGCAATCAAAGCGTAGAACATATTATATTTGATTGTCCATTGTTCCGGAAATGAAAGATTTTAAATGACATGTCTTCTAAATAACATCGCCTGTTTAAGTAAACTACCCATTGCAGAAGTGATTATGACAGAAAAGAACTACAGACTTTTTAATGTTTTTGTAATAGAATTCATAAAAAACTTTAATTTTAGATAAAAGAAAAATTATATAACGACACAAATTTGACGAAAAATAACCCTAATGTACCTTAGGTGTAATAGGGTTTATACGTTTTAGATAATAAAAAATCCAGAAGTTTATATCAAATAGTATCAATGGCGGAAAAAAAATTAAAATTCCGCGGACAAAGATGTGGAAGAGAAATCAATGGATAGTAGGAAAATATTGTGTTTGGAGAAGATAGTACTCACCTTAAGTGAAAATTTTAAAATCGCTCTAACGCCAAAATTTTCGATGTTTCACAAAGAAATTCTGTATATCCTTAAAATAAACCAAGGTAGGCATTGTCAAAAAATGAGCGAAACCGGACATCTTTAGAAATGGAGGTTTACTTCAAATCCGAAAATTTAAAAAAATGCCTAAAAGCCTGCACCGATTTTCATGAAACTTTCTTTGTTTGATTGAGTCGGTGTTTGAATGGTTTAGATTCAAAATTGAACCCTCTAAAACCATTAGGTGTAGTGGAGTGAAAATTTAAAAACGCTCTAGCGATCACCATTTTTGAGGTTTCACATCGAAACTTAGCATATCGTATCAAAATAAATGGTGAAAGGGATAGAGCTGGTCTTCGTGCAGGACTTTCCATACACTTTGATTGTTTGTGCCCATTACACGCGCGATAGCACGAGTACTATTAGAAGGATCCTCTTCCACCCTATGAAGAACATTTTGTTCGAACTGTGCAGTGCGGCGCGTACGACTTTCACCGGCGTCTACTCTGTTTACCTTCAACGTCCCATGCACCCGCAAACGCATATCAACACACTCGAAAGTTGTCAGGAGAGGATATTCGGTTACCGCTCTACGTACATAGCAACAGGTCTGCACCATTACCTTGAGCTGTACCATAAATCAGATGTTCAGCATAACTGTAAAGATGTTCCATGTTGCTTTAATGTAGTAGGACTTATAAGGAAATAACTTCTAATCAGATTTTAATACAATGACTAATACGGGAATAGATATTTTGCGCATGTCCATACTGAACAAATTTCAAATTTCAGCGTCAACACATCACAGTAAACAAAATGGCCTGCTGTGATTTGAAGCATCAGTGTTCAAATCTGAAATCCATTACTATAACCATTAAGCCAAACGTTAATTACACAAAATCTACATGTTTTACGCTGAGCTAAGTCTCTCATTTTACCGATTCTGCTGTAACCAGTGCAGTGGCGTGCAATCTTCTGCTAAGTTCCACATTTTAAGGAATTTGATAACCTAATATTTCTTGAAATGTATTGATGAATTATTAGCAATCAAGATCTCGGAATTAATACTAAGATCTGAAGTTATTTTAATATAAGTTCCTCTCCTACTTAGCTCTCCTGTTGATTTATCTGTATCAAATATAGATTGTTTTGATTCCATATAACTCGCCATTTTCCCTCTTAGACCATTGGTTCCCTATATCAAATTTCTTGTAGTTACATTTGTGCAGTATAGTTCATTTACACCCTATATATATATATATATATATATATACCCACTGGCACTATCGAACCGTAGGTTCATAGCCGCGCGGACATAAGCTCTCCATACATCCCTATCCTGAGCTAATCATTTCCAATCATTCCCTGTATTATCTACTTTCCTCAAATCATAGTTAATGCTAATCTCCCACCTCATTCTTGGTCTACCAACTGGGCGTTTTCCCTCTGGCTTTCCTACAAGAACCTTCCATGCAAGTCTTCCATTCCCCATACGTGCAACATGTCATGCTCATCGCAGTCTAAGAGACTTAACTGTTCTTATTATATCTGGCTTGTTATAAAGAGCATGTAGTTCATTTTTGTGTAGTCTTCTCCATTCACCTATTTATTCATCTCTCTTTGGTCCAAAAATTTTCCTAAGTACTTTATTCTCAAATACTTGTAATATCCTTTCCTCCCTTAAAGTAAGAGTCCATATTTAGCACCCATATAATATAACTGGTAGAATAATAGTTTTATATATTTTCAGTTTAACGTTTTTTGAAAGGAGTTGGGACATCAAGAGTCTCTGCAATGCATAATAGCACGCATTTCCAGAATTAAGCGTATGTTTAATTATGTATTTGAATTCAGCCACTTCCTCAAAATTGCATATATATATATGAGATAAGAAAAATAAATGCCTGGACGAGATTCGAACCCGGAACTCTGGGTCGGTACCACAGCGTGTTATCCATTACACCACCAGGCGAATCCAATTCAAGCACTTATTTTTCTTACATTATATATATATATATAATATATATATATATATAGGGGAGAAGGAGGCCTAAAGTGCTGAAAATAAACTGTTCGTTTGTACAGAACATAAATCACTATTATTAGACGATAGCGAGTAGATACCAAGGGCTAACACGCACACTCTGTTGTGTAACACTACGCAATTGGGACTGTAATTAAACACCAATCAAACTATAAATATGTTACATAATTTCAGACAATGTTTTTATTCAGTTGTAAAATTAAGCCTCCGTTATTTTAAATTATTTAATTAAAATAAACTAAATTTCATGGAGCGATATCCTAAACGGCATTGGTCTTACAGGCGGCTGCCATCTTGTGTCATTTCAATCATCTGAAACAGAATACGTGTGACAAGTGTCGAGTTTCCAACTCTTTTTGTAGCTACCCAAATTCGTCAATATTGTAGTTTGCCAACGTCTCCCAACGGCCAAAACGTCTTCACAAATTATCTTTTATATAGGGATTCGAACTTGAGGATGTCCCATAGATCCGCGAAAGGCACGTTGTGTACATTCTTCACATTCAACGTTATTTATTATATGAAAATTTGGCATAATTTAATATATTCCACTGTTTGTTTTGTTCTTAAACTCCCGATTATCTATTTGTTTGGAATATTCATTTATTACCAAATAAACCTGTTCCTATCCAGCAATTGTTTTCCAAATGTATGTCCTGGTCAGATAACAGCAACTGTGAACCTATAGGTGGTTATTGGATGTGGTGTCCCACGCTGTAGATATATGATTGTAATAATTTAAATCACTGTTATATGCCACAGCACTGATGACTCGCTTCAGGGGAATGAGGGAAAGTTTCTTACCATAAATAAATAACGACACTTTTGTTAACAGTTAAATTAAATATTATTTTATTAAAGTTCTCGTTTAAATTGAGATGAATCTTGTAAATGTTCAAGAGTTTCGAAAATTCCGGCTCAAATTAATAAATTTCACTTATGGGAAGATTATTACTTCATCTATGTAATGGATGACTGTTACCAACGGTCAATTTTTCACTCACTAACATATTATTTCCACCTCATAGGTTATGTAAACACCAGATGAAGGAAATTCACACTAGAATGTTATTTTACATCATTCTACACCATTTAGTTAACTAATATCAAGAAATGAACAATGATTCTCTTATTTCTCGATGAGCCGTTGTTTTGCATGTCTAACCTCTTTCAAGTATTGTAGCCATCTTGTTATTCTGGGGAAAATCCCATTTCATTTCTGTTATAATCTGGAAGTTTTGATTGATCCAACTGAAAAGGAAGGAGTACTACTGGCTGACTCCCATCCAATTCGTCCAATCCCATTTATTTGTTTATAAAAATATCAATTCAAATATCTAAAGTATTTATATATATATATTAAATCAGTTAGAAATGTATCTAACTGTATTAGCAGTTTATATTGACCTGTTTTAATTATTTTATATACTTATAAAAATTTGAATTCTCTAAATTAATCTTATTTCCATTTTTAATAGAAATAAATATAATCGTATTTAAATATTAAATAAAAAACCTTATTATTTTTATATGGGGATAAATATCCGGTTTTAAACCACACATTAAATAGATATTTTGCGCCTCATCTCGTTGCACCACTATTTGCCAAGGATCACGTTCTATAACTCATTACAGCAAAAGCAACTCAAGAAAAGAAGCGCATACATATATAGAGAGTGAGTTAGAGAGAGAGAGGAGATATCATTTACTTAATAACACATCCTAAGAAAATTGTGAGCTCCCTAGGTATTGATGTTGTTGGATGTTTGTGTATTCGATGAACTTAAATTCTGAACATAGCTCTTGGCCGGGTTAAATTAATGGAAATACCTTGCGCGAGGAGCTATCCAGAACAGTTGTTAATCTCCGTCTCTAGTTACGTTACGAAAATACGTATAAAGTAAAGTGATGCCACTTCAGGCCTCAGGAGGCCCTTGGGGTAGTAGGAGGTTAAGGCTTCCACTTTTTCTGGATAATCGACACTTGATGTCAGCCGGGCCATAGTGCCGCCAGAAGCTTTAAAAATCCTGAACCCACCGGGGCTCGAACCCTCGATCTTCCGGCTTGTAGCGCAGTGTATTAACCACTACGCTACGGCGTGCCCCACGAAAATACCTATGCCTAGGATATTTACGTTCTACAATATCCACAGCCGGGCGTGGAAGTTGTGAATTGTCGGACCAAAGCTAACCACTAGTGCATCAAAATGCAGTAGAACGAACTGAAAGAAAGAACAAAAGTAAGAAAATTAGATAAACATTTTGGTTTAATTTAACATACATAACACGCCGAATATCAATTTACCTAAACATATAAATTTATGTTAGGTTTTCAGAGATGAAATCTTACCCATGATTATTTAAGCAGGGTTCCACGAGTAAACTTGTTATTCCAATCGATAGGGTAAACTCGTGCTTGTAAATTAGGCCTAACGTAGATACTTATTTGCATATGATACACGACTTGTAGGCGCAGCGATAACAAGAATTATGACGCATTACTATTACGTTACGAAGTAACGCCACTGCTTGTGAAATTTAAAAATATTATTTTAAAACGAGTAATTCATGTAATATTGATATTTTTCAGTTTCACTTCAAAAATGTTTCATGTATCAGTTTACTCGCCGAGTTCTTCGGGTGGACTACTCCTCATGTATCAGTTAAATAATAAATACGATATTCAAATGCAAGATTTAGCATCGTTTAAATTCATGTTAATATAACATTATATATTATGTAACCTATACTATATATATATATATATATATATACTAATTCTAGAACATAGACAAATTTAACTCTAAAATTACGAAATATTTTCTTCCACATAATTACAGAGAGCTATTCGTTAATATCTTTTGAAATAAGTCACTTTGTTGCTTACCGTTCCGCGGTGTGTCGATGTTACGTCTAGTAAGACAATAGAAACGGAAAATGAAATAGTAATTTATTATATTTTTAGTTCTCTGATTTGTTTGTGAATGAACCGGAATTTTCTTTATGTGTACGTATGTTCCAACTTCATGTTAAAATAAAAATTATCTCGGAAACGGAAAGTCCACTTCCGTGTTGTAACGATACATTTTACAGAACATCATGAAATTTCTAATAAAATAATGAGTATGAAAGCGCATTTCTTGAGCGACGGGGAAAATCACACATAATCCAAGTTACCTCTTGGAAGGAAGTCGAGTGATCCTGTTAAAAGAGAGAATATTTTAGAGAAAACAGAAATGATTTCAAAATGTATGCAAGAATTAGGAACTCCGGGTAATTATATTAGAGAAACAAGATAGAAAAGTAAGGATATGGGCTACAACAAATACATTTGGGAATGAAAGTGGGGATATAATTTAACATTCCAGGAATATGTAAAGGTATAATTTAATCAGCTACTAAGAATATACAGAACAGGATATTGTACAGGATGGTATACAGACAGCATACATATTAGTCACAGAGCCAAGCGCACTAACTAACTAACTCATTGGCACTATCGAACCCGCAGGTTCATAGCCGCGCGGACATAAGCTCTCCATACATCCGTATCCTGAGCTAATGTTTTCAATCATCCCCTGTATAATCTGTTTCCCTCAAATCACAGTTAATGTTATTCTCCCATATAATTCTTGGTCTACCAACTGGGCGTTTTCCCTCTGGTTTTCCTACGTCTTCCATGCTCGTCTTTCATTCCTCATTCCGCATTCGTACCTGCCCATCGCAGTCTACGAGACTTAACTGTTCTCATTATATCTGGCTTCCTATAATGACAATGTAGTTCACTGTTATGTAGCCTTCTCCATTCATCTGTCTGTTTATCCCTTTTTGTCCAAAAAATTCCTAAGAACTTTATTCTCAGTTACTCATAATTTCCTTTCCTCCCTTAAAGTAAGAGTCCATGTTTCGCATCCATATAATATAACTGGTAGAATAATAGTTTTATATATTTTCAGTTTAACGTTTCTGAAAAGAGTTAGCACATCAAGAGTCTCTGCAATGCATAATAGCACACTTTTCCAGAATTGGGCCTGTGTTTAATTTCTTTGTGCATCTCATTCCTATTTGTGATTATTGTTCCTAGGTATTTGAATTCAGCCACTTCCTTAAAATTTCCCTCATTTGTCATTAGCTGTCCATTTCCATCATATAATATATTTCTATGTGTGACCATATATTTAGTTTTATTGATGTTTATTTATAGTCCCAATTTTTTGGTGTTACTCAATAGTGTGTGCGTGTTCGCCTTTAGTATCTCCTCGCTATCGGCCAGTAGTACTATATCATCAGCATAAACTAACAGCTTATTAATACCATTGAGTTGTAAGCCTTCCTCATTCACTAAAGTTTTGATGACATGCTCTTGTACAAAATTAAATAGTAGAGGAGATAGTGCAGCTCCTTGCTTCAACCCATTGTGGATTTTAAATGTATCTGAAAACTGTTT
Organism: Diploptera punctata; assembly: GCA_030220185.1. NCBI lineage: Eukaryota > Metazoa > Arthropoda > Insecta > Blattodea > Blaberidae > Diploptera > Diploptera punctata. Next base: position 20,478 of record JASPKZ010009567.1, read on the forward strand.
GCCTACACGTACCCTACTCTTTGTGCCATTTAGACATATTCGTATAAGTCTAACTAACGTTTTAGGAATTCCGAATTCCAGCAAGATACTATATATCTTCTCCCTCTTAATTGAATTGTATGCATTTTTGACGTCTACGTATTATTGATGTACAGTACGATTATATTCCCATTTCGTTTCTAAAATCTGTCTTAAACTAAAAATCTGATCTGTTGTAGACCTGTTTCTTCTAAATCCACATTGGTGATCTCCTGGAGCAAAGCTCACTAGGGATTCAAGTAGCTATAGGAAATATAAGATGTATGAAGCATCATATACAGATGGGATCACAGCATAACTAATAAAATTAGGTGAAGAATGTTTGCTGGACAACATATAACGGTTGTGTATACGATTAAAAAAAAAGACTCATAAAATAATATGAAAAAATTGATTATCGTACCAAATTACAAGAACGAAGAGGAGACTGATTGCAATAACTAAAGGGGCATCACATTACTTTCAACTTCTTATAAAACCATAACAAATGTATAGGTATCCAGACTGAGTCCCTGTGTTGACAAGTGATCATCAATGTGGATATAACATATATGAATCACAATAGTTCATATTTTTAGTAAGAGACAAATTGTACAAAATAAGTGCGAATATAAGGATACTGTACATGAATTATAAGATGACTTCAAAAAAAGTACAGCACGGGGTACTATTCAGTTAAAGTTGTTTAGTTTCCAGTTGGTCTACGGAAATCCTAACATGTTCTACCTCAAACGAATGTGTCTCAATGGAGCGCAAAGAGCATTGATAGGCAAACTGTATTCAGATACATTTGAAATATACAATGAGCTAAAGCAAGGAGATACATTTTCTCTTCTACTACTAACTTTTGTACTGGAGAATGTCATCAAAACTTTAGAGAATGAAGCTGGAGTACAGTTGGTTGGTATTAATAAGCTGTTGATATTCGCTGATGATGTGGAATTGTTGGACGATAGGTAGGACGTCTAAGGTAGAGGACGAATATTCTGTAGAGTAACACCAAGTTATTGGGACAGGAAATACACATCAATAACACCAAAGATCTAGTCTGATATAGACGTTTAATGATTGATGTCGTTAATTCACAGTTGTCAAGGTTCCACGTCAATTGTCAAGACAGCAAGGACAACACAACATATTAAACACATGGGTACCCATACATACGCTAAGTAGAGCAACTGCATAGTAATTGTTCTAAGATATTTTTGAGTCCTATAAGGATAGTACGACGTCTGTGTTGGTGGTTTAAGACAAGGAGTAGCATAGAGATTATTATTAGCTCCACTTTTACGTGAAAGAAATGGGGAAAATCCAGAGAAAGGTTCCCTAGGACTCCTCAAAAGTATTGCCTACAAAACAAGCTATACAATACTTAGCCTATAATCGTGAAAAAACATAGTCGATAAAACGAATGAGCTCTCTCAGAGCTTGAACAGCTGAGATCATGAGCGTCGTCGTAACTCACATCCAGCCGAGAAAGTGCTAACAGACCTGTTGTTACATGAGATGTGACCAGGTGTTTAGCTGCCTTCCGAAGGTAGGTATCAAGCTCAGGATGATCGATAAAATTGCATAAGAAGTAGAACAAAGAAGTTTTGCACTAATACATAGTATATTATTCCCTAAGACATATTATCTGAAATAGTACATTAATGTCATGTTATGACGTATAAAAGTATGCATACTAACGTATTAAGACGAAAAAAATAATTGTAAATTTGTATTTAAATCGATTTGGCCTTTTTTCCCTTTACGTTCAATTAATTGTTTTACTACAAAATGTATGTGTCATAAAGTTTTGTACAACTTCGCCTTGTTGCATAGCGATAACATATATGATAGCGTAATAACGCACTCAATGTGAACATGAAAGATATTATTACGAACAAATATCATAAATATTAACATTTAATTGAAAAGTGTTTGATCTATCGAGTTATACAGCTGAAATTTTTAGATAAACTGGCAAAGGTTCCTCCGTCAGGTAAAAACTGGATACATGTTATATAAAATATTTATCATATTTAATGTTTGTTAATGTGATATCATCTGATAACGTAAATATATTTGAAGCAAACTGAATGAACATTATAACAAATTTAACTTTATCTGGAGAAATGTTATTATTTACTTCCCTACGGATAATATATTTTCTATCTTTCTGTTAAATTAAGCGTCTCCGTTCTTTAAAGTGACACACACGACAGGCATAACGTGTGCCAACTGACAGATGATAATGCACACACGTGGGTGATAATATTTCCACAGTGACGAAAAGTAACAGAAAGGAATTTTGCTGTGATTGTATGTATATTACACATCCGATATTCAATTTTATAGACTTAAACTTAATGTCACTTTTTAAGGAAACATTGTGCTATTCAATATTTAAGAAGGCGATTGCGTGCAGAACTAAGTGCAATTCGTTATTTAAATCGAAATGTGGCTCCTGACAACTTCTCTCAAAAAAGTCAAACGGAAAATAAATAAAACTGTTATTCTCCCAGTTATATTATGTGACGAGTAACGTGGACTCTTAATTTAAGGAAAGTGGAAATATTACAACATTTTGGGAATATTCTTAGGAAAAATGTTGGACCAAAAATAGACGAACATATGAATGTATTAGTGATGAAATGAGCACAGTTAAGTCTCGCAGATGTGTGGAAGAATGGGGAATGAAAGAGGGTCATGGGTATTGCTTGTAGCCAAAGCGTCTAGTAGATAGGCAAAGAATGAGGTGGGAGAATAACATTGATTAGTGGGACGTAAATTATGCAGGGGATGTTTGGAAATGATTTGCTCAGAATAGGGACATATGGAGAGGTTTGTTCGCACAGCCACGAACCTCGGGTTCATTGGTGTGAGATAGTTATGATGGTCCTCCGTTACGTTCAATAAATATTTGTATTAAAAATGTACCATAATTTCATTCAGAGTATAAATATGTGTCTTGTTCCATAGCGATTGCTATAATGTTAACATAACTCTTAGGTTACGAAGCAACGTCACTGAATGTGAAACTGAAATATATATATATATATATATATATATATATATATATATATATATATAGGTAAACTAGCTGGCCCGGCTGACGTCGTATCGCTTTTAAATATTTTTACGTTAATTTTTCCGATGTTTTAATAGTTATCTGCTATTCGGGGCGGAGGACAACAAATCCAACAAATCAAAGATAATAAAAATCGGTCCAGCCGTTCTTGAGTTATTAATAGTGTAAGTAATCCCACTTTCTTATATATATATATAAGTCCCGGCCACGCGTTGCTGTGGCAAAGGTATACGTTAAATTATGTTTAGTAAACTAAGTGAGAAATCTAAATCAGAAAGTTTTGTTTTTACACCATTTTTTAGTTCTGGTACGTTAACTACACCCGGTATAAATATGGGGGGTGGTTTATGTGGAAGTGGTTTTGTTGATTGAGATGAATTTATGTTGTCTGCGTTCTCAGTATCATCCATAAGTGTATCATAAGGATTATATAATTTATTGATGGAATATTTTGAGGAGGCTTGCTGATTTCATTATACTTTCGTTTTTTTTCTACGAACTTGTTGGTGGTTTGGATTCTCATCATCATCAAGAAATCTCTGTATAGTAATATCATCTTGTGATATATTATAATCATCTAGTTTTTCATTTAATTGAGGCATGGAGATTGTTTCTGTAATATTACGCATATTATTATAACTAACAGACTTACTTACAGTTCTGTTATTCAGTTCCTTAGGACCTTCATATGTTTTTTAATTGACATTCTTCTTAAATGTAAGATTTATGTCACATAGGCCTATACCGATTTGCGGAAATTCACTTGATATCTTATCATTCATGGTTTCTAGAACTGATTCGCCATATTGTTCAATGTCCCTTCTCGGTCCAGTTAAATTTAAATTAAGTTGCTGTCTTTCAGCCAGATTACTTAAACACTAATACTCATCATCTTCAAGGTATGGGCCTGTTGGCCGTTCCGCTCCCCGGCGCACTACATGCCGCAGGCGCAGTCGTCCTTCCAACGACGTTTTGGTCTTCCTACATTTCTTCGGCCTAGAGGCCTATAATGAAGCAGCTATTTTGATAAACGATTAGTTGGCATTCTTTGTATATGTTCAAACCAATTACGTTTATTTGTGTGTATTTTCTCGCGTATATTATAGATTTGTAGTTCATCTCTGATATCTTGACTTCTCTTTGGTCTATTAGAGATCACCTGCAACTGATCTGAGAAATCTCATTTCTATTGTCTCAATTTTATTTTGATTAGAGATCGTTAAAAGGCCAAGTCTCAGACCCGTATGTTAATGTTGGAACGGCTACTGTTTTGTAAAATTTTAATTGAGTTTCCCTTGTGGTCTTATTCACATGAAATTAATATTATTATCAATATACTGAAAATAAAATAAACACAAAACACACTTAAATTATGAAATAATCAATATTTGTAATCCAATTGAAATTGGCGGTTGCAACAAAAAGCGCAGCCACCTGGTTAAATAATAAACAATTACCTTACACCGTCATCTGTTAGAATCGTATGGAACTCACAGATAATTATAACTGTTAGTTAAATAAATAAACAAATAATTTGCAATAAAAAATAATGCGACTATAAATTAGTTTATAATCTACCGTAGGTCTCAAGTTGGATTAAACAGCATACAGTGTGCAAAATGTTATTAAAATCGGTTCAGTAGTTTAGGATTCCATCACGGACAAACAACGTGACACATAATTTTTATATATTAAGATATGACATTAATAATATTCCGTAGTAATATTTCATTCATTACATTCAAAATTGTCGTATATAAATTTACACAACTGAAATTTGCAGACACACCAATAATTAAGGTTCTTCTAAGAGGTAAATATTACATAGGATACATATTTAAATACCAGGCCTATATTAGTCATAGTTTAAATGCTTCTCAATATATCACGTGATACATGACATATGTATAACGTGTGGTCAGACTTTAGGTTTTCCCAGCTTTTTTCCCCCTCTATTTACTACATATACATACACTTCTCTCTAATCCGATGTGGAACATGTCCCAAACTGATGAAGTTCCATGAGATAATTGATTGATCATAGGGACTCGAACCAGAGGATGTTTCTTTGGTCTCCGTCAAGTAATGAAGTTGCATTTTTCACTTTTTATATTATGTCTTATTTGGAATTTTTCACCAAAACTTCTATCGTTATATTGCTTCCTTTGTTCATAAGCTCCATTCACTTTTTTAAATATAGGTTTTATTTTTATAATTTTGTATATTGACATATTTATTTAAGTTATTTATTGTCAGGGTATTTTAATGTGTTTGATCTTACACGTTACTTGTTTCAAGATTCTGTAGCCAATTTCCACTCCTCTCTGTTGCCCCACGTCCCTTCCAGCCATGTCTCTCTCATCCATTTTTATGACTAGTACTTCTGTTCTTCTTCCTCACTGTCGGGTTCCAATTCATACATCTTTTATTTTCAAGTAATATTTTCCAATCATATCCTGTGTAAAACCTCCCAGAAATCATAGTTATAATTACAATTCAGTCAGTTGTTCAAAATTTCCATTACCTGCCATTAATTGTACATTTCCATTATATCCATCGTTAGTCCTCTGCTCTAATGCAGGTCTTTCACTGCAATCATATCATTTTCATGCTATGCTTTGAAGCTTTATTAGGGAATTATAGGTGTGGTAGCTTCCCGTTGCTTTCCACACCGGTGAATAATAATGATGACAATTAAATGGATGAAGATGATGCCCGGATGATTTTCGGGGAATGCTGGACCCTAAACCTTTTGACTTTTGTCTTACATGTGAGGAAAAACGCCGAAAAACCTCACCCATGAGCCTGTCCGAACAGGGTTTCGAACCCGGGCACCCTGAGTGATAATGGATTTCCATTAACTAACTAACTCACTCTATCTAAACCGTAGGATTCCGGTCACGCGGACATAAGCTTTCCATAGATCCTTTTCCTGGGCTAATGTTTACAAATCATCCTCGTTATAATCTACTTCTCTGAAATCATGGATAATGTTATTCTCCCACCTCATTATTGGTCTGTCAACAGGGCGTTTCCCTCTGATTTACCAACAAGATGTTTCCATGTACCTCTTTCATCCCCTATACGTGCCACATATCCTGCCCCTTGCAGTCTACGTGAATTAACTGTCCATATTATATCTGGCTTCCTACACTTATCATGTAGCTCACTATTATATAATTCTCTCCATTCACCTCTTTTGGCCGAGAAATTTTCTAAGAACTTTTTCTAAAATACTCATAATCTTCGTCCCTCCCTTAAAGTGAGAGTCCATGTTTCGCATCCAAATAATATAACTGGGAGAGCAAAATTTTATATATTTTCAGTTTAATGTTTTTTGAAAGGAGTTGGGACAAGAGTCCCTGTAATACATAATAACATGCACTTCCAGAATTGAGCCTATGTTACATTTCTTTATGCATCTCATTCCTAGGTGTAATTATTGTTCCCAGATATCTGAAATCTGCCGCTACTTCAAAATTTCCCTTATTTGTGATTAATTGTCAATTTCCATTATATAATACATTTCTATGTGTGAACATATATTTAGTTTTATTGATGTTTACTTCCCGTCCCAATTTCTTAGTGTTACTCAATAGAGAGTGCGAGTTTGCCCTTAGTATCTCTTCGTTATTGCTCAATAGTACTACATTATCAGCATAAACTAACAGTTTATTAATACCATTGAGTTGTAGGGTGGATTTCTCAACCGAAGTCTAAACCACGATCCCGATTTTTCCAATTTTTTATTGTTTCCATAAGACCTATAAAAATGACTGATAATTGTTATGAAAACCTTATACATGATTTAGATATTTATTTTTGTAATTAACATCCGTAGATTTTCAGTATTTATAGTTGTTACGGAAACAATAAAAATTGGGAAATCACGACCAATCACAGTAAGCGGAACTACCAGCCTAACTTCCTTTTTGTTTTTTAACACTGCAGCACTACTATTGAGTCGAAAAGGCCTCGATGGTTGACCATTGATGACTTGGCGCTCAGAAGAGTACGTTTGTTCTGTTGATTTCAGGAGATGTTGTCTCGATGAAAACCAAGTAGAGAATGAGAAATCGGCAATTCTGTCCGCTCTGTGTCCTATTTATACGTTCACCGCGATGTGTTCGTAAGCTGTATCTGGCCTTCTTATTGGTCAGAGTTAGGAACTTCCATTGCTCCAATGAGATTGCTGTTTGATGGTCTAGTCGACTGTAAGGTATACACTGCCTTCTGATTGGTCAGCGGCAGGGACTTCCATTGTTCCACTGAGATTGCTGTTTGATAGTCTAGTCGACTGTACTAGTAGAGGTTTACATTTTGCGTTTTTTGGAACCGGTATCCATACTTTGTTTACTTTTAATGATTCTTCTTTTCTATTGAAACTGTTTTTATGTTTGAATATTTCGATGGCCTCTCGTTTGTAGACCGGGTAAAGTAGTGTGTGCAGTTAGATAATATGTCTGTATTCTGTATCTAACTACACACACTACTTTACCTGTCTACATCGAGGGGCCATCGAAATATTCAAACATAAAAACAGTTTCAATAGAAAAGAAGAATCATTAAAAGTCAACTAGTATGGATACCGGTTCTAAAAAAACGCAAAATATAAACCTCTACAAGTACAGTCGACTAGACTATCAAACAGCAATCTCATTGGAGCAATGGAAGTCCCTAACGCTGACCAATCAGAAGGCAGATACAACTTACGAACACATCGCGGTGAACGTATAAATAGGACACAGAGCGGACAGAATTGTCATTCTACGTTGAGCATTCATAGATACTACATCATTCAACTCTACTAGAACAACGTGAATCGGCTCTGCTGATACCACCAGAAGCTTCCGCTACTGTGAGATAACACGAGCGTCGAAGACTGCTATTGTGCCACGACATCGAGTCTGTCTTGTGCGTGGATGATGACCGGTAGTTCAGTGTGCTGTGATTGGCCGAAATAAAAAGTGATCCTATTGGCCAATTAAAGTGCGTGGTACCCTAGAGACCGGGCACGAGCCGGTCCATTGTTTTAAAGTGCAAATTAGCACTAATATAAATATCGTGTGCTTTGTGGCGTCAATAAGTGTTATAGCTCAGCCCAAAGTGTTTTTTGTGTTAAATTTAACCCTAGTATTGGTGGCAAGTGTATTCAGTGCATCTTGTATAGTGTGAACTAAGACTTGGAATACCAAGCATGGCATCTATGCCAGATATAAGCGGGTCAATGGATATTGAAGAACCCGGACCTCTCAATTATTGGGAGAACGCAGATGAAATATTTGAGAAGCATGTTGCTTCATGTAAATTCAAACGCAGTGAAGGTGAAGAAATAAAATCTGTTATTAACCAGATCCGGGGATCTTTAATGATTATTATCAGTTATTTTCAAACCCTACCAAGAATTTTGAGAGGTCCGAGTCAGCTGAGGAACTCACACAACCACTGCTTGGATCGACTAAACAAAATTATTGGTAAATTCGAGCCGGGACTCGACTTTTTTTACCAATTTTCTAACAGAATTGAGAGCTTGTGCCACAGAAATACAAAACTCTTGTCTACTATTTCAACAGCAAATTGAATCAAAATCATGCTTCTGAACTTAGTGATGCTCCTACAGGGACTATCACTAGAGAAAAGAAAAGAAAAAAGAAATCCAAGAAAAAATCCATAGCTAAAGAAAGTAGCATACTTATCAAAAAAGATAGTAAAATTGTAAAAGAACTTAGAGAAAGAGTAAGCAATCTTGACTTTGCTTTTGGCAATTCTGGTCGATTCAAACAAACGGTGGAAGCGCCTGCTGTAGTTCCAGCAGTTGCTATAGAAAATTCTCTTTCGGTTCTTGCTGAGCCTTCTACACCAATTGCTGGAACATCTTCACAGGTAGAGCCATCTCCAATGGAGGAGAGTACACCATCCGCTCCGGCAGTGAATGCACCTTCTGGGTAACCCTGTTCGTATAGGACAAAGACCCCTATCAATTACTATAACTAGTCACGGGGACTTGTTCCGTATGAACCGGGAACTTAGAAATATACTTAGCGAACCCTTTCAAAGTAGTTAGTATACCAGAAGGATTGCGGTAATACGCATCAAATCTGGATGATGTATCAAATTTAAAGGAGTATTTTCGTTCCTTAAATAAAGAATACTATACTTATCAACTTAAAAAAGATCTTCCGTGAGACTAGTTCTTAAAAGGTTGACTTCAAGTACACCTCTAAATGAAATACGAGAGGAAATCCTTTCATTAGAATATCCTCTCAAGGCGATTAAACAAATTTCAAAAACTGAAAATGATATTTCTATAAAGCTACCTATCTGGATTCTTGAGTTAGAGAATACTCCTCAAGGTCGGGGAAATAGAGAACTTGAAGCGACTTTTGTTCACTGTAGTTGCGGTTGAACCATACAGACCTCGCTCAGGGCTTAAGCAATGTTTTCGTTGCCAGCCCTTTAACCATACTTTCCCCTGATGCAACCGGACTCCACGCGTGTGTTGTCTGTGCTGGGCCACACAATCACAAAGAGTGTACAGTTAAAGCTGAAGCACAGCGCAACAAAAATTTGCTCAAGTGTGGCAAATTGTGGGGAGTCTGGACATCCAGCCTCTACCAGAGCCTGTCCTGCCTTTCAGGCAGCTCAGGAAAAATACAATGAAGTTACTCGACCAGTCCCAAAACTCAAATTCAACCTCGAATCTTCAATTCTACGCCTGTAAATCCTAATTTAACCTATACTGCTGCCTTACAAACTGGCAATGCTTTACCAAACCAAAATGTAAACAGCAATGTTCAAGCCCAGAACCGCCTACAGTGTACTCCACCTTTAAGCGATACTGTAGAGGCAATGCTCCGGAAATCGAGCCATTTTTGGCTGGACTTTCCACTCCTATGGAGCGGTTCCTCTTTATGAATCGCATATTTAATCTATGCCTAGCATAGACTCTAACTTACAGATGGCCTACCAAGTAAATTGTGCGAGATGTACTCGCCTAACATTGTGAGGCTCATGCTCCACTGTCTGGCTTTCGGACTCTCTGCTTGCCAGCGGTGCAGTTACTAACGTCCTATTTAGTACGACAATGTCCACAATTGACTAAATCATATAACAGAAATTTAGAAAATTCAAAATATGCTAACCACCTATTTCAATTTAATCATTGTTTCGATCCAAATTTTGAAATTTGGCATATTTGTGATAAGGTAAGAAGTTAGATCTTTTGGAGGCTGTAGAAATTAATAAATTTAAAAGTAGTAAAAAACTGTTAAATTCTCAACTTGATTTGAATGAATCCCCTTTGTTAAATTAAACAATTTAAATAAATATTGTTGTATGTTGCTTAGATCAGTTGGAACACAATTCATAATTTGTTAACATGTCTGAGAAGGTACAGTGTTACCGAAACAGCTGTCACTGAATTATATAATAAATATGAAAATCAAATAAAACTATGTTTTATTTTTATTTAATCAATTTACTGAATCTGTTTACTTGCTCGGCGAAATATCTTGCCGCCATATGGCTAGGGTTGAAAATGAGTTATAACCCATTAATGATAGCCACAAGGTATTTGGCTGCCACGTAAAACCTAGTAGGTTACAGATGTAGCGCACTGGACGGTGCCAAGTCACCATCAACTACAAGACAGACAGAGAGAATTGCCAGTCTCAAGATAAACGTTGAAGATGCCAGACGCAGTCTCTGGCGAAACATCGGGGAACTACAATCCTCACGACCACGGCCTACAGCCCGAAAACATCAAGATCATCATATTCGTGTATGTCTAAATGTTTAGGAATTCCGAACTCCGGAAGGACACTATATAGCTTCTCCCTCTTGACTGAATCGTATTTCTTTTTTAAGTCTACATATAGGTAATGTACAGCGCCATTATATTCTCATTTGTTTTCTAAAATCTGTCTTTTATTATATATCTGATCTGTTGTAGATCTATTTCTTTTAAATTCACATTGACGATCTCCTAGAATGTCTCCAATATAGGGAGTAAGTCTGCTTAATAATATAATTATTTTGAATTTGTACGCATTTGAGAGTATTGAGATGCCCCTGTAGTTGTCGAAAACATTTTTGTCTCTTTTCTTGTAGATTGGTACAAGAATCGATTCCTTCCATTCATTTGGAAGAGATTTTTTTTTTCTCAAATTATACAAAGTAACCGACGTATCCTTTCTATCAATTTTTGTCCCCAGATTTTAACAGTTCTGCTAGGATCCCCTCAGAATCTGACACTTTATACATAATCAATTTGTCTATCGCCATTTCAGCCTTTAAAGTACTTGGTTTGTGACAATCATTCTGCTGTCTGTATATTATTCTCTTCAGTATCCTCTTTTGTATGCACATTTAATAACTGATTAAAACAACATTTCCATGTATTTAATATAATCCTGGAATCTGCTATCAGATCCCCATTTATATTACTAATTATGTTTGTTCTAGCCTGATATCCTTCATTCTCTATACTGCTTCCCTAATATAATTCTCTGATATTCCTATTTTTTGCATTAATTTCAAGATCATTATTTTTCTCTCTCAAATATTCTTTCTTTTACTCTTTAATAATCCTGTGGTTTCCCGTCTAATGGTACCTACTGTTTCCAGATTTACTTCACTGGCTCGTGTACCCAATTATTTTTTTCTTGCTTTTTCTTCTTTGTCATGTTGGCACAAATCCTTAACAAACCACTTCATGTTTTTAACCCTTTTTTTAAACCAGCTCTTGTGATGCTTAAAATGTAATAGTTTGTCTTATATCCTCCCATTCATTATTTAAATCAATTAATTCTGCGATTGCCTCATTCTCATCTGAGGATTCCTATGTTTCAAATCTATTAGAACATTTCATTTGGTATTCATGCCGTAATATCCATGAACATATGGGTTCGATAAGTGCCAGTGAGTAAGTAAGTATTCATGCCGTAATTAATCGTTTCTCAAGTTTTCCAATTCACACTTTTTAGAATCATCTTTGTCTTTTGTTCTTCTCACGAACGATAACCGTTTTCTGATTATCATCCTCACCAGATAATTTACCGAATTGCAGTCTGCCCATATAACTTGACTACCATCGATGATACTATTGTGCCAGCATTTGTCTACTAATACATGATCTATCTGGTTCCGTGATTTGCCATCGGGAGACGTCCAGGTGTATTTGTGTATAAACTTATGCTGGAATGTTGTGCTGTTAACAATGAGATTCTTTGATTTGGTAAAAGTGACTAATCTACCTCCATTGTTGTTACTTCTTCATGAAGACTGAATTTTCCTATTGTTGGCTTGAATATATCCTCCCGTCCCACTTTTGGCATTATAATGTCCTAAGACAACATCTATATGGTATCGTGAGAAGCTATCAAATACGCATCATTATAATTCTTCATAGAACTCATCTTTGAATTTGTCATATTATTAAAGGCAAATCAGCCTCATAGCTGTAGTGAAAGCAACTTATCTAAGGATGGACACCTGAAAAATCTCTGGTCCTCCAGGTTGGGGGTTGATGCGGTAGGCCAGCTCCCTCCCACCAGAAAGTAAATTCCATTCTAAAAAACTTAATAGAGATAAGCCGGTCAGATTAAAAGGAAGACGAATCAAGCTACAGAAACCAACTCTGCTAACTGGAACATGGAACGTACAAGGCGTAAGGAATAAAAGGGAGGAGGTTCTTAAGCAGATGGAGAAGTTAAAGCAGGACATAATCGTACTGACAGAAACAAAGAAGAAAGGAGAAGGAATATAAACTTTAGGATCATATGTTTATTTTTACAGTGGTGTTAAAAAGAATGAAAGGGCTAAAAGAGGGGTTTCAATACTTATCAAGAAGAAATATAAGAGATATATCACAAACTGGGAAGCAATAAATGAAAACATAATTAAAATTAATATATCTCTTTTTCGTATAAAATGCTCTATATTAGGAATATATGGAATTAGTGCGGACGAAAATTATTTAATAAAAGATACATTTTATAGTACATTAAATTCTATTATGGATGAGATCGGGACTCAAGAGAAATTATATTAGCTGGCGATTTTAACAGCAGATTCAGCAAAGAGATAGATAATGATGTAGTCGGACCATATGGAGAATTGGAGAAAAATCACAATGGTAGAAGATTGATAGGATTTTGTGAACAAATATTCACTTAAAATCCTAAATGGGTTTTACCAACATAGATATATTCATAAGTATACTTGGCACCAAGATACTCTTGATCTAAATCGATAATAGATTTTGTAATAATAAAAAAACATCCAATACATCTAGAATATAAATAGGGTTACCTACAAAAAAATAATTTTACCATGAAAAGCGTGGGGTGCTCTATATAAATTAATTTATTTGATAATAAACAGATATTGGTAAAAGTAAAGTCTCTAAGAAAAAACGTAAAAACCATAAATAGCACCCCACGCTTTTGATGGTAAAATTATTTTTTTATAGATAACTCTAGTTTTATTCTAGATGTGTTGGAGATGGTTTTTTTTGTTGACCACTTCAATTTTATCCCAAGCGTGTTGGAAATTAAAATTATTTTTCATTTTTTAGTTCGGTTTTCTAATAAAGCGTGTTGTTTTAGTTTTTTTAAATTATTATTTATTTTTTATTTTTTTAGTTTGGATTTCTATTAAAGCATGTTGTTTTAGTTTTTTTAAACTATTATTTATTTTTTTTAAATTTTTAGTTTAATTGATTGTCATAAACCGGAATCCTATGATAATTTAATTGCATAATACTCTTGTAAAAAGAAAATCATTCGGGCCGGATTTTAACCAGCGACCTATGGATTACTGAAATTATATACCACAACAGTCCACCGCCCTACCAACTGAGCTCTTACAACGATTGAATAAAAAGTCGATTAGTCCGCAACCTAATTAACCGGTTTTTTATTTTTTTTTTGATTTTCTGATGATTCTGTCCAGGATTTTAGAAACACTTATGAATTATTGTATTGTCACGGTCCTTTAAAAGTATACAAAATTTCAAGTCGATCCAATGTTTTTAAGTGGGTAAAAGTCCTGTTCAAAAACTCCGTTGCATAGATACAGGTCCGTTATATAGAAAGATACAGGTCAGGCTAATATAAAGCGTGTAAATACACAGAAATTACGTGAGAGTTATATCAAGTAATTATTGTTTTATTATTATTGGACATATATAAATCCTATTTCGCCTTAAGGTATATTAGGCTTATAGTTTGTGGTACTTATATAATTTGATCTAAACCTAAGTTTCTTTTATGAATCTTATTTATAAATTCTACCTTCTGTAAAGGTTTGTAACTAACAAACAATTTTGAAAATGATTTGAAAAAAAATTGCTGTTTCGACTTATATACAATTTGGATTAATAATGCCCTCGACTGTC
>JASPKZ010009568.1:0-52969 GCA_030220185.1 Diploptera punctata
GACTAGTTCAAGCTAATAGGACAAAAGAAAAATAATGCTCGACGGGAATTGAACCGAGACTTATGATTTTTGTCCCACTACATACATAACTAGTAATTAATGAGAATTTATTATATATTAATAAGATATATATATTTTACTCATGGCGTAATCGGAGCGCGCTGGAATAATCCAGAGGTCGGTTTCAAGTCCCATCCGAGCAATATATATTTTTCTTATCATGTCTCAAATAATATAAACTAAAAAAAGGAGGAATTATGTAAGTTTTATATAAAAGTGCGGGTTTTTTAATTTTAAAATGTAAGATATATATAGAAAGAGAAACATATATGTTATATGTGTAAAGCAGCTTCAAATGTAATATATTTTTGAAACATGATAATAAATATGGTATTTAGTGTTTACCTGATAAAGGATTCTTCTTCATTCCACAAAGGTTCGGGTTGCAAACTAGACTAAACCTGTAAATTATGTGCATTTCATTAGATTCAAATTGAAACTGACTTTTTCAATTTTCACATACATTGGCGTTGCTCCGCAAGGGCAGTTGTTTTATTACGTCAACATTTTTGTTATTTTCTATGCTAAGAAAAACCCGCATTTCATACGAAATTAATAATGTTTTTAATAAATCTGGGGTAGCGGAAATTATTATTATTATTATTATTATTATTATTATTATTATTATGTTATGTACATATATATAAATGTATTGTAATTAAATTTTTGACGTTGAACAATGAATGGTAAGAATAAATACACACAACTAAATGTGAGTTTTTCCTTCTGACATGCAAGTAAGTATTTTTCAATTCCCCCATACATGCAACATGTCCTGCCCATCGCAGTCTACGAGACTTAACTGTTAATATATCTGGCTTCCTACACATATCATATAGTTCACTATTGTGTAGTTTTCTCCATCCACCTGTCTGTTCGTTTTCCTAAGAACTTTATTCTGAAATGCTCGTAATCTTCTTTCCTCTCTTAAAGTAAGAGCCATGTTTCGCATCCAATAATAACTAACTCACTGGTACTATAAACAATAGGTTCATGCCCCCGCAGACATTCCCATCCATAGCTAATGTTTTTCCAATCATCTCCTGTATAATCTACATCCTTCAAAACATGACTAATGTTATTCTCTCACCTCATACTTGGCCTACCTAATGGCAGCTTTTCCTCTGTTTTATTCTACAAGGAGTTTTCATGGCCTTCTTCAATTTGCATCAATACCAAATGTCCTGCCAATAGAGGTCTCTGAGATTTAGTGTTCTTATTCATAGAAATCCAACGCCGTGGTCTCGAGGTAGCGTGCTGCCTTTTCACGCAGCATGCCCGAGTTCGATCCCCGGTCCGGACAGTTTTTCTGGGTGACGCTTTTATCGGGGTTTTCCTCAACTCTAAGACAAATGTGAGGGAAACTTTAAGCCCCAAACGGTCCCCGAAATCATATGGCCAACGCAACCATCATAATTCATATTCATCTTAGGTTAAGCTTAGGATTAGGGACTCTCCTGGCGCACCATTATCATCATTATCACCCCATCATATCATCGGGGCAAAGTAACCCCGTCTTTCAGGCGCCCCAACCTCAGAATGGGTTACAAGCACGCCATGTCAAGAGAGAAACCAGGAATGTCGAAAAACAACCTGGGGCATTTGGAAAAAAAATGCAATACAGGTAGTATATATAATTCAACTGTGTGTGTGGTACCAAACAAAAGACAGTCAAAAATCTAACCATTCAACTGTTGCCTGGTAAACACCTTCAACGCCTCGGTCTTCTACCAACTCAACAATGTATCCTCTGCAACACTATGGAAGATATGGATGCTCATCACATCCGAACTTGCCCAACAACCTAACAACCAGCAGTTTCGTGCTCAGAATACTGAAAAGATGATGAACCTTCTATAATCTTTATTGTTATTGCTTGTTTTCCCTAGTCACTGTTGGCTAATGAGATTTCAAAACGCCACTGCATTTAAATAAATAAACTATTCAACTGTTCGTGTGAGAAACAAAAACAAAAGATAGTCATAAGTCTAACTTCTCTACGGGTTTTAGATCATTGCCGCAGGTCCCAATGATCGCGACTACAAAAACCGGACGCAGTCGATGATTTTTTAGGTCTCCCATGGTGTAGAAACTGTGTTATGCATCAATCGGCTAAGCGCAATTATTAAAAATTATATTTTGATGTCATCTTTTGCACTGCCACATGAAGTTAATGTACGGACACTTTTACCACAAAATCTTTAAATATAACCTTAATATTAAAGAAAATGTAAACACCATCAGTCCTATCAGAGATTCG
Organism: Diploptera punctata; assembly: GCA_030220185.1. Lineage (NCBI taxonomy): Eukaryota > Metazoa > Arthropoda > Insecta > Blattodea > Blaberidae > Diploptera > Diploptera punctata. The sequence goes on from JASPKZ010009568.1 coordinate 2,321, forward strand.
GTGTTTTGCATCAAACGGTTTTAGTTTAGATTTAGTTTAGATTTATTTAGTTTAGATTTATTTAGCCTGGTGGAGTTAAGGCCATGTGGCCTTCTCTTCCACTCACCAGGACAAACATTTATTACATAAGAATATAACAATCTTAATTAACTCTAATATTAAACACTAGTAAAAATTTGATCAAAAGATAATATCTAATATACATATTACGATCTATAATACGACCAGTTAATATTAGTTAAAATTAAGACTAAAACTAATAATAAAATGTATACAAGCAAGACATATTAAATTGTCCCTGTCTAGTGTATATAAAAAACAGGAAAATAATGAGATATAAAAAACTAATTTTACGATTATACAAAATTTAAAACAAAACAAATAAAAATATTTGTTATTCTTAATCTTATTTACATAAATAATTAAATATATCAATATTGCTAAAAGAATACTATCAGTGAGGTGTATAAGTTAGTTTGTTATTAAATAATTCTTTAGTTTGTTTTTGAAGGATGTTATAGTTTGACAGTCTCTGACATAGGGTGGAAGGGAATTCCATGTTTTGGTAAGTGACACCGTAAAAGATAATGAATAATATACAGTGTGATGAGGCGGGATATAAAGGACAATGTGCTGATGGGATCGAGTGTCAAGATTATGTGTGTCGGATAGTCTGATGAAGCGGCGTGATAAATAATTAGGCGAGATGTGTGAAGTATTTTATAGAGAAGGGATAGGGAATGGACAGTTCTACGATCTCTTATACGAAACCACGATAATTGTTCCAGGGACGGTGTAACATGGTCAAATTTGCGAATACCACAAATAAAACGTGCGCAAGAATTATGAACACGTTGAAGTCTTTGAGTGGAAATAATATTTAAGTCTGTAAAAAGAGTGTCACAATAATCAAAATGGGGCATTGCAAGTGTTTCTACTAACATTTTCCTAAGGGCGAATGGCAAACAATTTCGTACACGATTTAATGAATGTATTATTGAGAAGACTGTTTAGCATGTATGGTTTATTTGTGTATTCCAATTTAAGTTTTTGTCAATAAATACTCCTAGAATTTTTACTGTCTCACTATAAGGGATTTGAACTCCGTTTAGTGACGCATGCGAAACTGTGTTTAGGTTAATTGTAGATAATAGTCTCTGGTGACCCATAATGATTGATTGTGACTTTGTAGGATTTAATTGCAGTCCATATTTAACTGTCCAAGTCATTAGTGAGTCAAGATCCTCGTTAATTTTGGCAACAGCGTCATTTAATGAATATTTGTCTGTGTGGATGTAGATTTGCATGTCGTCTGCAAATAAATTATGTTTGCAATGCTTTAGGGAGTTAGATATGTCATTTATGTAGATTGAAAAAAGCAAAGGTCCAAGTACCGAACCCTGTGGAACCCCAGCTTTACGGAAGGACCAAGAAGAACATAATGTATGATTTCCTATAACAGATTGCTGGCGCTCGTGAAGGTAGGAACTGAACCATTTCGTGGCACTATCAGAGAGTAAGAGGTTTTTAAGTTTATGCAACAATAAGTCCAAGTCTACCGTGTCGAATGCTTTACTAAAGTCCAGTAACGGTTGTATGAAACCAGATCTTCATAAATGCTAATCTAAATTTTACATCATGTAGTTAAGCGCCAAATGTTCCCGCTATTACATTGTTGATGCATAACTGTCAAACAAGGAAAATAACTTGCAATATCCATTATTGTTAGTTTGGCGCTACAATAAATAGTGAAGATTGACAAACTTTAAAAGTATTTTTCTCGAAACATGCATAATGGCGCATAGCCGGTTGATGCATAACACCGTCTAATTTAGGATACATTTAGGTTTTAGAACTATCCTCGAGCTTTGTTATCATTTATCACCCATCATGTCATTGGGCTAACAAGGCACCCCAACCTCAAATGAGAGTTACAAATACGCCATGTCAGGAAGCATTGTCAGAAATGTCGTAAGACAATCTGGAGCATTCGACAAAAAAAATATATAACTATAACATGGGTTTTTGAAACTGAGGGGCGGGTTTGCCTGGAGAGCGGCGTGAAAAATCCTAAAAGGTGATAGGCCCTATGTCTGTGTCTAATTTTACATTCCCACGTGAGGCAGGTATTACCCAAACTGCTTTATTTGTCCTAATTGAGGTACAGGAATAACATTGACCATGATGCAAGGAAGTAGATTATACATGGGATGATTGGAAAACATTAGCTCAGGATAGGGAAATATGGAGAGCTTATGTCCGCGCGACCACGGACTTAAGGGGTGGATAGTATCAATGAGTCTGTTGTTTCCTTACACATATCAGCAGAGACAAGTGGTTAGCTCTTCGCTTGAAAGAGGCGCCTTGTAGTTATTACTTGGATGAGAAAACCCGATTATATCTGCGGAATAAAGTCAGTTGACCACAGCAGATGTTTCCGAGGAAAAATTCAGATTGGTTGAAAGTGGGGTTTGAATACGGTACCTTCAGGATATAATTTCAAACACTACTGCTTCAGGTAATTTGCTAACTAGGGAACAATTTTGGTTTTGCTTTTTGTATAGACGTTGTAAGCTACAGAAAATAATATATTTGCATTTTTTGGTTAACTGACTTATGCTGCACCCTATATTTTCCTCAGATGCTCTACACACACACACACACACACACACACACACACACACACACACACACACATACATATTTAATGTTTGTGAAATTTGGCATAATTAAGAAAAGTTTGATCGTCGTATACAGAGTGGACTAAAATATATATTAAACAAATTTACTTCTTTAGATAATAAAAAAAAACATAAAACAATATAAAATACTCGCATCTTCTTCCATTGAGCCGCTATATACATAGAAAAATAACATTGACGGAGAGAGAATAATGATAATAATATAATAATAATAATAATGACGAAGAAGAAGAAGAATAAGAGGAGGAGGAAGAGGGAGAAGAAGAAGAAGAAGAAGAGGAAGAGGAAGAAAAGGAAGAAGAAGAAGATGAAGAAGAAGAAAGGATGTGTAAAACGTATCGTATTTATTATTGTTATATGTTATAATTAAATTTTTGCCATTGACCTATTGCAAGCTTAATAGGAGATAAGAAACATAAATGCTCGGACGGGACTTGAACCGAGACCTCTTGATTTATGTCCCACTACATACATATCTAGTATTAATGAGAATTTGTATATATATATATATATATATATATATATATATAATGGCGTAATCGGTAGCGCGCTGGGATAAATCCAGAGGTTCGTGTTCAAGTCCCGTCCGAGCATGTATTTATTTTTCTTATCATGTCTCAAATATATATAAACTAAAAAAGGAGGAATTATATAAGTTTTATATAAAAGTTGCGGGTTTTTTAATTTAAAATGTAAGATATATATAGAAAGAGAAACATATATGTTATATGTGTAAAGCAGCTTCAAATGTATTTTGATATATTTTGAAACATGATAATAAATATGGTATTTAGTGTTTACCTGATAAAGGATTCTTCTTCATTCCACAAAGGTTCGGGTTGCAAACTAGATTAAACCTGTAAATTATGTGCATTTCATTAGATTCAAATTAAAACTGACTTTTTCAATTTTCACATACATTGGCGTTGCTCCGCAACGGCAGTTGTTTTATTACGTCAACATTTTTGTTATTTTCTATGCTAAGAAAAACCCGCATTTCATACGAAATTAATAATGTTTTTAATAAATCTTGAGTAGCGGAAATTATTATTATTATTATTATTATTATTATATTATTATTATGTTATATACATATATATAAATGTATTGTAATTAAATTTTTTACGTTGAACAATGAATGGTAAGAATAAATACACACAACCAAATGTGAGTTTTTCCCTCTGACATGCAAGTAAGTATTTTTCAATTCCCCCATACATGCAACATGTCCTGCCCATCGCAGTCTACGAGACTTAACTGTTAATATATCTGGCTTCCTACACATATCATATAGTTCACCATTGTGTAGTTTTCTCCTTCCACCTGTCTGTTCGTTTTCCTAAGAACTTTATTCTGAAATGCTCGTAATCTTCTTTCCTCCCTTAAAGTAAGAGCCATGTTTCGCATCCAATAATAACTAACTCACTGGTACTATAAAAACAATAGGTTCATGGCCGCGCAGACATTCCCATCCATAGCTAATATTTTCCAATCATCTCCTGTATAATCTACATCCTTCAAAACATGACTAATGTTATTCTCTCACCTCATACTTGGCCTACCTAATGGCAGCTTTTCCTCTGGTTTTATTCTACAAGGAGTTTTCATGGCCTTCTTCAATTTGCCATCAATACCAAATGTCCTGCCAATAGAGGTCTCTGAGATTTTAGTGTTCTTATTCATAGAAATCCAACGCCGTGGTCTTAAGGTAGCGTGCTGCCTTTTCACGCAGCATGCCCGAGTTCGATTCCCGGTCCGGACAGTTTTTCTGGGTGACGCTTTTATCGGGGTTTTTCCTCAACTCTAAGACAAATGTGAGGGAAACTTTAAGGCCCAAACGGTCCCCGAAATCATATGGCCAACGCAACCATCATAATTCATATTCATCTTAGGTTAAGCTTAGGATTAGAAACTCTCCTGGCGCACCATTATCATCATTATCACCCATCATATCATCGGGGCAAAGTAACCACGCCTTTCAGGCGCCCCAACCTCAGAAGTGGGTTACAAGCACGCCATGTCAAGAGAGAAACCAGAAATGTCGAAAGACAACCTGGGGCATTTGGAAAAAAATAGAAAAATGCAATACAAATAGTATATATTATTCAACTGTGTATGTATGTGGAACCAAACAAAAGACAATCAAAAATATAACTATTCAACTGGTTGCCTGGTAAACACCTTCATCGCCTCGGTCTTCTACCAACTCAACAATGTATCCTCTGCAACACTATGGAAGATATGGATGCTCATCACATCCGAACTTGCCCAACCCTAACAACCAGCAGTTTCGTGCTCAGATACTGAAAAGATGATGAACCTTCTATAATCTTTATTGTTATTGCTTCTTTCCCTAGTCATTGTTGGCTAATGAGATTTCAAACGCCACTGCATTTAAATAAATAAACTATTCAACTGTTCGTGTGAGAAACAAAAACAAAAGATAGTCATAAGTCTAACTTCTCTATGGGTTTTAGATCATTGCCGCAGGTCCCAATGATCGCGACTACAAAAACCGGACGCAGTCGATGATTTTTTAGGTCTCCCATGGTGTAGAAACTGTGTTATGCATCAATCGGATAAACGCAATTATTAAAAATTATATTTTGATGTCATCCGTTGCACTGCCACATGAAGTAAATGTACGCACACTTTTACCACCAAATCTTTAAATATAACCTTATTATTAAAGAAAATGTAAACACCATCAGTCCTATCAGAGATTCTGTGTTTTGCATCAAACGGTTGTATGAAACCAGATCTTCATAAATGCTAATCTAAATTTTACATCATGTAGTTAAGCGCCAAATTTTCCCGCTCTTATATTGTTGATGCATAACCGTCAAACAAGGAAAATAACTTGCAATATCCAGTATTGTTAGTTTGGCGCTACAATAAATAGTGAAGATTGACAAATTTTAAACGTATTTTTCTCGAAACTTGCATAATGGCGCATAGCCGGTTGATGCATAACACCGTCTAATTTAGGTTACATTTAGGTTTTAGAACTATCCTCGAGCTTTGTTATCATTTATCACCCATCATGTCATTGGGCTAACAAGGCGCCCCAACCTCAAATGAGAGTTACAATTACGACATTACAGGAAGCAATGTCAGAAAAGTCGTAAGACAACCTGGAGCATTCGACAAAAAAAAATGTAACTATAACATGGGTTTTTGAAACTGAGGAGCGGGTTTGCCTGGAGAGCGGCGTGAAAAATTCCTAAAAAGTGATAGGCCCTAAGTCTGTGTCTACCCTTACATTCCCACGTGAGGCAGGTATTACCCAACCTGCTTTATTTGTCCTAATTGAGGTACAAGAATAACATTGACCATGATGCAAGGAAGTAGATTATACATGGGATGTATGGAAAACATTAGCTCAGGATAGGGAAATATGGAGAGCTTATGTCCGTGCGACCATGGACTTAAGGGGTGGATAGTATCAATGAGTTTATTGATTCCCTACACATATCAGCAGAGACAAGTGGTTAGCCCTTCGCTTGAAAGAGGCGCCTTGTAGTTATTACTTGGATGAGAAAAACCCGATTATATCTGCGGCATAAAGTCAGTTGACCACAGCAGATGGTTTCGAGGGAAAAATCAGATTGGTTGAAAGTGGGGTTTGAATACCGGACCTTCAGGATATAATTTCAAACACTACTGCTTCAGGTAATTTGCTAACTAGGGAACAATTTCGGTGTTGCTTTTTGTATAGACGTTGTAAGCTACAGAAAATAATATATTTGCATTTTTCGGTTAACTGTCTTATGCTGCACCCTGTATTTTCCTCAGAGCCTCAACACACACACACACACACACATATTTACTGTTTGTGATATTTGGCATAATTAAAAAAGTTTTGAATCATCGTAAAAAAAAAAAGAGAGTGCACTAAAATATATATTAACAAATTTACTTCTTTAGATAAAAAAAATACATAAAACAATATAAAATACTCGCACCTACTTCCATTACGCCGCTATATACATAGAAAAGTAACATTGACGGAGAGATAATAATGATAATGATAATAATAATAATAATGACGAAGAATAATAAGCTGCTTTATTTGTCCTAATTGAGGTACAAGAATAACATTGACCATGATGCAAGGAAGTAGATTATACATGGGATGATTGGAAAACATTAGCTCAGGATAGGGAAATATGGAGAGCTTATGTCCGCGCGACCATGGACTTAAGGGGTGGATAGTATCAATGAGTTTGTTGTTTCCCTACACATATAAGCAGAGACAAGTGGTTAGCCCTTCGCTTGAAAGAGGCGCCTTGTAGTTATTACTTGGATGAGAAAAAACCGATTATATCTGCGGCATAAAGTCAGTTTACCACAGCAGATGGTTCCGAGGAAAAAATCAGATTGGTTGAAAGTGGGGTTTGAATACGGGACCTTCAGGATATAATTTCAAACACTACTGCTTCAGGTAATTTGCTAACTAGGGAACAATTTCGGTGTTGCTTTTTGTATAGACGTTGTAAGCTACAGAAAATAATATATTTGCATTTTTCGGTTAACTGTCTTATGCTGCACCCTGTATTTTCCTCAGAGCCTCAACACACACACACACACACACATATTTACTGTTTGTGATATTTGGCATAATTAAAAAAGTTTGATCATCGTATAGAGAGTGCACTAAAATATATATTAAACAAATTTACTTCTTTAGATAAAAAAAATACATAAAACAATATAAAATACTCGCACCTACTTCCATTACGCCGCTATATACATAGAAAAGTAACATTGACGGAGAGATAATAATGATAATGATAATAATAATAATAATAATAATAATAATAATGACGAAGAATAATAAGCTGCTTTATTTGTCCTAATTGAGGTACAAGAATAACATTGACCATGATGCAAGGAAGTAGATTATACATGGGATGATTGGAAAACATTAGCTCAGGATAGGGAAATATGGAGAGCTTATGTCCGCGCGACCATGGACTTAAGGGGTGGATAGTATCAATGAGTCTGTTGTTTCCTTACACATATCAGCAGAGACAAGTGGTTAGCTCTTCGCTTGAAAGAGGGGTCTTGTTGTTATTACTTGGATGAGAAAACCCGATTATATCTGCGGAATAAAGTCAGTTGACCACAGCAGATGTTTCCGAGGAAAAAATTCAGATTGGTTGAAAGTGGGGTTTGAATACGGTACCTTCAGGATATAATTTCAAACACTACTGCTTCAGGTAATTTGCTAACTAGGGAACAATTTTGGTTTTGCTTTTTGTATAGACGTTGTAAGCTACAGAAAATAATATATTTGCATTTTTTGGTTAACTGACTTACGCTGCACCCTATATTTTCCTCAGAGGCTCTACACACACACACACACACACACACACACACACACACACACACACACACACACACACACACACACATACTTATTTAATGTTTGTGAAATTTGGCATAATTAAGAAAAGTTTGATCGTCGTATACAGAGTGGACTAAAATATATATTAAACAAATTTACTTCTTTAGATAATAAAAAAAAACATAAAACAATATAAAATACTCGCATCGTCTTCCATTGAGCCGCTATATACATAGAAAAATAACATTGACGGAGAGAGAATAATGATAATAATTATAATAATAATAATGACGAAGAAGAAGAATAAGAGGAGGAGGAAGAGGGAGAAGAAGAAGAAGAAGAAGAAGAGGAAGAGGAAGAAAAGGAAGAAGAAGAAGAAGATGAAGAAGAAGAAAGGATGTGTAAAACGAATCGTATTTATTATTGTTATATGTTATAATTAAATTTTTGCCATTGACCTATTGCAAGCTTAATAGGAGATAAGAAACATAAATGCTCGGACGGGACTTGAACCGAGACCTCTTGATTTATGTCCCACTACATACATATCTAGTATTAATGAGAATTTATATATATATATATATATATATATAATGGCGTAATCGGTAGCGCGCTGGGATAAATCCAGAGGTTCGTGTTCAAGTCCCGTCCGAGCATGTATTTATTTTTCTTATCATATCTCAAATATATATAAACTAAAAAAAGGAGGAATTATATAAGTTTTATATAAAAGTTGCGGGTTTTTTAATTTAAAATGTAAGATATATATATATAGAAAGAGAAACATATATGTTATATGTGTAAAGCAGCTTCAAATGTAATATATTTTGAAACATGATAATAAATATGGTATTTAGTGTTTACCTCATAAAGGATTCTTCTTCCTTCCACAAAGGTTCGAGTTGCAAACTAGATTAAACCTGTAAATTATGTGCATTTCATTAGATTCAAATTAAAACTGACTTTTTCAATTTTCACATACATTGGCGTTGCTCCGCAACGGCAGTTGTTTTATTACGTCAACATTTTTGTTATTTTCTATGCTAAGAAAAACCCGCATTTCATACGAAATTAATAATGTTTTTAATAAATCTGAGGTAGCGGAAATTATTATTATTATTATTATTATTATGGTATATACATATATATAAATGTATTGTAATTAAATTTTTTACGTTGAACAATGAATGGTAAGAATAAATACACACAACCAAATGTGAGTTTTTCCCTCTGACATGCAAGTAAGTATTTTTCAATTCCCCCATACATGCAACATGTCCTGCCCATCGCAGTCTATGAGACTTAACTGTTAATATATCTGGCTTCCTACACATATCATATAGTTCACTATTGTGTAGTTTTCTCCATCCACCTGTCTGTTCGTTTTCCTAAGAACTTTATTCTGAAATGCTCGTAATCTTCTTTCCTCCCTTAAAGTAAGAGCCATGTTTCGCATCCAATAATAACTAACTCACTGGTACTATAAAAACAATAGGTTCATGGCCGCGCAGACATTCCCATCCATAGCTAATGTTTTCCAATCATCTCCTGTATAATCTACATCCTTCAAAACATGACTAATGTTATTAACTCACCTCATACTTGGCCTACCTAATGGCAGCTTTTCCTCTGGTTTTATTCTACAAGGAGTTTTCATGGCCTTCTTCAATTTGCCATCAATACCAAATGTCCTGCCAATAGAGGTCTCTGAGATTTTAGTGTTCTTATTCATAGAAATCCAACGCCGTGGTCTTAAGGTAGCGTGCTGCCTTTTCACGCAGCATGCCCGAGTTCGATCCCCGGTCCGGACAGTTTTTCTGGGTGACGCTTTTATCGGGGTTTTTCCTCAACTCTAAGACAAATGTGAGGGAAACTTTAAGGCCCAAACGGTCCCCGAAATCATATGGCCAACGCAACCATCATAATTCATATTCATCTTAGGTTAAGCTTAGGATTAGGGACTCTCCTGGCGCACCATTATCATCATTATCACCCATCATATCATCGGGGCCAAGTAACTCCGCCTTTCAGGCGCCCCAACCTCAGAAGTGGGTGTCAGCTCCCGGAATAGCACATGATATTATATTCTTAGCATATTCACTGCAGTGCCCTAAACTAGCTCGTAAGACTATCACATATAGAGACCTAAAACATATAAACAATGCAGCTCTACTTGAAGACGCTATAAAATTACCCTGGCATACTATATGGGCGTTGCATTCTGTTGACGAAAAAGTTGAGGCATTAAATAACCTTATATTACAACTATATGACAGACACGCTCCACTGAAAACTAAACTAGTGAAACGACACCCTGCTCCCTGGATGTCTGCTTACATTCGTGACTTGATGACTGAAAGAGACGCAGCATATCGGAAATATAGAGTTGACAAAACTGATATAAATCTTAATCACTATAAACGGTTACGAAACAAGACTACACAAACTATCAGAAACGCCAAACTTAGATATCTATACAGCCTTACTGAACCTAATAACAATAACCCAGATATTTGGAAAAATCTGAATAAAATGGGTGTAGGTAGGAAACACACACAGGTAGAAAAACTACCTGTTCCTCTGAACACACTTAATAACCATTTTACAAGCACATTCTTTACTCCTAAAGACAAAACACATACAATAAGTGAACTACTATTGACAAATCCACCAGACAGAGAACATTTCCATTTTTCATATCTTACAGAAAATGACATAAAGAAAGCTCTCAAACGAATAAAAACAAAAGCAGAAGGTACTGACCGTATAAATATCACTCTACTTAACAAAATAATCGACGTTATACTACCTACCATAACTCATGTTTTCAACTCTTCACTACAAACCTCTATATATCCCACATTATGGAAGCAAGCAATTGTACGCCCACTCCCGAAAGTAAAAACTCCCTTAACTCCTAACGATTTTCGACCCATTAGTATATTACCTACCCTTTCAAAAGCTTTGGAACGATTAGTCCACAAACAACTGACTGACTACCTAACTGAACACGACCTTTTAGATCAATACCAAAATCAGGCTTTAGGACAGGACACAATACAAATACTGCTCTACTAAATATATGTGAAGACATACGCGAAGCATCTGATAATCGAAAACTTACTATTCTTACACTACTTGACTTTAGTAAAGCATTTGACACGGTAGACTTGGACTTATTGTTGCTTAAACTAAAAAACCTCTCACTTTCTGACAGTGTCACGCAATGGTTCAACTCCTACCTTCGTGAGCGCCAGCAATATGTTGTAGGAAATTCTACATTACGCTCTTCTTGGACCTACCGTAAAGCTGGAGTTCCACAGGGCTCGGTGCTCGGCCCATTGCTTTTTACAATCTATATAAACGACATATCTGACTCCCTAAAACATTGCAAACATCATTTATTTGCGGACGACATGCAGATCTACCTTCACTCAGACAAATATTCTTTAAATGACGCGGTAACCAAAATTAACGAGGAACTTGACTCGCTAACGGCGTGGACAGAGAAATATGGACTTGAATTAAATCCTAGAAAGACACAAGCAATCATTATGGGCCATCAGAGACTATTATCCTCAATTAACACAAATGCAGTATTACATGTGTCACTTAATGGGGTTCAGATCCCTTATAGTGAGACAGTAAAAAATCTAGGAGTGTTTATGGATAAACATTTAATTTGGAATAAACAAATAAATAACATTTGCAAAACTATCTTCTCAATAATACACTCATTAAATCGTATAAGAAATTGTTTACCGTTTTCTCTAAGAAAAATGCTAGTAGAAACACTCGCAATGCCCCATTTTGATTATTGTGATACTCTTTTTACTGACCTAAATACTGTTCTTACCCAAAGACTTCAACGTGTTCACAATTCTTGCATACGTTTTATTTGTGGTATACGTACATTTGATCACGTTACAACCATCCCTGGAACAATTGTCATGGCTTCGTCTTTCAAGATCGTAGAACCATCCATTCCCTATGCCTACTCTATAACATATTACACACATCTTTACCTTATTATTTATCACACCGCTTCACTAAACTCTCTGATACACAATAACTTAGATATACCCGATCCCTTGAGCACAGTGTCCTTTATATCCCTCCTCATCATACTACCTATTATTCGAAATCTTTTACAGTTTCTCTTGCTAGAACATGGAATTCACTTCCACCCTATGTCAGAGACTGCCAAACTTTACCATCTTTCAGAAATAAATTGAAAATAAAATCACTAACAGAAACAACTCACTAATACTACTTTTTAAGAATTAATAATGCGTTTTTGCATTATTTAATAAAAATAGACTTAGGATTTGTTAATATATTTACCTAATGCCTTGTATATAAAAAGCGTAGATTAATTCATTGTAGTGTTTTTTTTTCTCTTCTTTTTATGCATAGTAGATTCGAGCTGTTATTCCTTTTCTTATTCATTGTATATCATTAATTTAATTTTAATTGTATTTAGTTTCATTCTATTATTAGACATTAATTTCATTATTATTCAATATGACAGATAATTAATTGTTCAATGACTATTATTGTAACTTTTTTTTGTATTCATATGTAACATGTTTGTCCTGTCTAATATGACTACTATTGTAATTTTTTTTTGTATTCATGTGTAACATATGTTTGTCCTGTTTTATATGACTATTATTGTATTTTTTTTGTATTCATATGTAACATATGCTTGTTCTGGTGAGTGGAAGAGAAGGCCACATGGCCTTAACTCCACCAGGCTAAATAAATCTATTCTAAATTCTAAAACAAGCACGCCATGTCAAGAGAGAAACCAGAAATGTCGAAAGACAACCTGGGGCATTTGGAAAAAAAAATGCAATACAGATAGTATATTTTATTCAACTGTGTGTGTGGAACCAAACAAAAGACAGTCAAAAATCTAACTATTCAACTGGTTGCCTGGTAAACACCTTCATCGCCTCGGTCTTCTACCAACTCAACAATGTATCCTCTGCAACACTATGGAAGATATGGATGCTCATCACATCCGAACTTGCCCAACCCTAACAACCAGCAGTTTCGTGCTCAGATACTGAAAAGATGATGAACCTTCTATAATCTTTATTGTTATTGCTTGTTTTCCCTAGTCATTGTTGACTAATGGGATTCCAAACACCACTGCATTTAAATAAATAAACTATTCAACTGCTTGTGTGAGAAACAAAAAAACAAAAGATAGTCATAAGTCTAACTTCTCTACGGGTTTTAGATCATTGCCGCAGGTCTCAAGGATCGCGACTACAAAAACCGGACGCAGTCGATGATTTTTTAGGTCTCCCATGGTGTAGAAACTGTGTTATGCATCAATCGGCTAAGCGCAATTATTAAAAATTATATGTTGATGTCATCCGTTGCACTGCCACATGAAGTAAATGTACGCACACTTTTACCACCAAATCTTTAAATATAACCTTATTATTAAAGAAAATGTAAACACCATCAGTCCTATCAGAGATTCTGTGTTTTGCATCAAACGGTTGTATGAAACCAGATCTTCATAAATGCTAATCTAAATTTTACATCATGTAGTTAAGCGCCAAATGTTCCCGCTCTTATATTGTTGATGCATAACCGTCAAACAAGGAAAATAACTTGCAATATCCAGTATTGTTAGTTTGGCGCTACAATAAATAGTGAAGATTGACAAATTTTAAACGTATTTTTCACGAAACTTGCATAATGGCGCATAGCCGGTTGATGCATAACACCGTCTAATTTAGGATACATTTAGGTTTTAGAACTATCCTCGAGCTTTGTTATCATTTATCACCCATCATGTCATTGGGCTAACAAGGCGCCCCAACCTCAATTGAGTGGAAGCAATGTCACAACTGTCGTAAGAAAACCTGGTGCTTTCGACAAAAAAAAAAAATGTAACTATAACATGGGTTTTTGAAACTGAGGAGCGGGTTTGCCTGGAGAGCGGCGTGAAAAATCCTAAAAAGTGATAGGCCCTAAGTCTGTGTCTACCCTTACATTCCCACGTGAGGCAGGTATTACCCAAGCTGCTTTATTTGTCCTAATTGAGGTACAAGAATAGCATTGACCATGATGCAAGGAGGTAGATTATACATGGGATGTATGGAAACATTAGCTCAGGATAGGGAAATATGGAGAGCTTATGTCCGTGCGACCATGGACTTAAGGGGTGGATAGTATCAATGAGTTTATTGATTCCCTACACATATCAGCAGAGACAAGTGGTTAGCACTTCGCTTGAAAGAGGCGCCTTGTAGTTATTTCTTGGATGAGAAAACCCGATTATATCTGCCGCATAAAGTCAGTTGACCACAGCAGATGGTTCCGAGGGAAAAAATCAGATTGGTTGAAAGTGGGGTTTGAATACGGGACCTTCAGGATATAATTTCAAACACTACTGCTTCAGGTAATTTGCTAACTAGGGAACAATTTCGGTGTTGCTTTTTGTATAGACGTTGTAAGCTACAGAAAATAATGCAACCTGTATTTTCCTCAGAGGCTCAACACACACACACACACACACACACACACACACACAAACACACACACACACACAAACACACATACACACACAAACACACAAACACACAAACACACAAACACACAAACACACAAACACACAAACACACAAACACACAAACACACAAACACACACACACACACACAAACACACAAACACACAAACACACAAACACACACACACACACACATATTTACTGTTTGTGATATTTGGCATAATTAAGAAAAGTTTGATCATCGTATAGAGAGTGCGCTATAATATATATTAAACAAGTTTACTTCTTTAGATATTAAAAAAAATACATAAAACAATAGAAAATACACTTACCTACTTCAATTACGCCGCTATATACATAGAAAAATAACATTGACGGAGAGATAATAATATGATAATGATAATAATAATAATAATAATAATGACGAAGAATGAAGAAGAAGAAGAGAAGAAGAAGAAGAAGAGAGGAGGAGTAAGGGGGAGAAGAAGAAGAAGAATAAGAAGAGGAAGAGGAGCAAGAAGAAGAAGAAGAAGAAGAATGGATGTGTAAAACGGATCTTATTTATTATTATTATAGGCTATGTTATAATTAAATTTTTGACATTGACCTATTGCAAGCTTAATAGGAGATAAGAAAAATAAATGCTCGGACGGGACTTGAACCGAGACCTCTGGATTTATGTCCCACTACATACATATCTTGTATTACTGAGAATTTATATATATATACATACATATAATGGCGTAATCGGTAGCGCGATGGGATAAATCCAGAGGTTCGGGTTCAAGTCCCGTCCGAGCATGTATATTTTTCTTATCATGTCTCAAATATATATAAACTAAAAAAGGAGGAATTATATAAGTTTTATATAAAAGTTGCGGGTTTTTTAATTTAAAATGTAAGATATATATAGAAAGAGAAGCATATATATTATATGTGTAAAGCAGTTAGTTAGCTTTCAAATGTAATATATTTTGAAACATGATAATAAATATGGTATTTAGTAGTGGAATGCAGGCTTTCGTGGCCGGTAATCATGGTAATAAAAGATTCCGGGCTATGTGGCCGTGGTCTATAACTGCAGTCGAGTCTACGACAGGGAAGCAACAGCTGGAAGCGCTAGCCACTGAAGATGTCCTCCGCAGTTGAGGGAGAAACGTCTGGAAGAAACGCCAGTTATAGACCACGGCCACATAGCCCGGAATCTTTTATTACCATGGTATTTAGTGTTTACCTGATAAAGGATTCTTCTTCGTTCCACAAAGGATCGGGTTGCAAACTAGATTAAACCTGTAAATTATGTGCATTTCATTAGATTCAAATTAAAACTGACTTTTTCAATTTTCACATACATTGGCGTTGCTCCGCAACGGCAGTTGTTTTATTACGTCAACATTTTTGTTGTTTTCTATGCTAAGAAAAACCCGCATTTCATACGAAATTAATAATGTTTTGAATAAATCTTGGGTAGGGGAAATTATTATTATTATTATTATTATTATTATTATTATTATTATATATATATATATATATATATATATATATATACATACTGTAATTAAAGTTTTGACGTTGAGCAATCCATGGTAAGGAAAATACACACAACTAAATGTGAGTTTTTCCCTCTGGCATGCAAGTAAGTATTTTTCAATTCTCCTATAATGCAACATGTCCTGCCCATCGCAGTCTACGAGACTTAACTGTTAATATATCTGGCTTCCTACACATATCATATAGTTCACTATTGTTTAGTTTTCTCCATCCACCTGTCTGTTCGTTTTCCTAAGAACTTTATTCTGAAATGCTCGTAATCTTCTTTCCTCCCTTAAAGTGAGAGCCATGTTTCGCATCCAATAATAACTAACTCACTGGTACTGTAAAAACTATAGGTTCATGGCACCGCAGACATTCCCATCCTTAGCTAATGTTTTCCAATCATCTCCTGTATAATCTACATCCTTCAAAACATGACTAATGTTATTCTCTCACCTCGTACTTGGCCTACCTAATGGCAGCTTTTCCTCTGGTTTTATTCTACAAGGAGTTTTCATGGCCTTCTTCTATTTGCCATCAATAACAAATGTCCTGCCAATAGAGGTCTGTGAGATTTTAGTCTTCTTATTTATAGAAATCCAACGCCGTGGTCTCAAGATAGCGTGCTGCATTTTCACGCAGCGGGCCCGAGTTCGATCCCCGGTCCGGACAGTTTTTCTGGGTGAGGCTTTTATCGGGGTTTTTCCTCACCTCTAAGACAAATGTCAGGGAAACTTTAAGGCCCAAACGGTCCTGCCCATCATCGCAGTCTACGAGACTTAACTGTTACTTGAAGGGGGGTATGATAAGTACAAAGGACATATAGGTGGTATTTTTTATTCTTCACCGTCAATTAAAAAATAAAAAATATTTTCTTTTCTTGAATGAACTTATAATAATAATTTATCAGGAGAGCTTATATAATATATATGCTGAATGACTAGAGTAAATTCTGTTATAATTTTGAATGATGTTAGGTTCAAATTCTATTGGTTTTTTTAGTATACTTTCATTTAAAAATATGAAAAGGGGGGGTGTTCTTATTAAAGTTATAAACAGAAGAAAGCTATTTTTATATTTCAGACAACAATGATTTAAAAACACAAATTTTAAAACCATATTTAGAAAGACTGTTTACAATACAATTCATTTAATTGTTACTAAGACTTTTTTAATTCAACAATGAACAACAATTATATAATTTTTTTTATTTAATTTAAAATATTAAAATGAATTTTTAAATACATAAAAAAATATTATTATTAAAAAACTTTCACATTTATTATGATACAAAAATCCTGCTATACCATATATCTTTCTATGGCTTCCTATATAAAAATATGCTTTTTACACGCTTTATATTAGCTTGACCTGTATCTATCTATCTACGTAACGGAATCTTTCAACGTGATTTTCACCCACTTAAAATCATCGGATCGACTTGAAACTTTGTATACTTGTAGAGGACCCGTGACAATACAATAATTCCATATTTATTTTCTAAAATCCTGGCCATAATCATCAGAAAATATAAAAAAAGTGTTTTTGTATCAATGTAACGGAATCTTTCAACGCGATTTTCACCCAGTTAGAAACATTGGATTGACGTGAAACTTTGTATACTTGTAGACGACCCGTGACAATACAATAATTTCATATTTATTTTCTAAAATCCTGGATATAATCATCAGAAAAAAAAGTGTTTTGTATCAATGTAACGGAACCTTCAACGAGATTTTCACCCACTTAGAAACATTGGATCGACTTGAAACTTTGTATACTTGTAGAGGACCCGTAACAATACAATAATTTCATATTTAGTTTCTAAAATCCTGGTCATAATCATCAGAAAATCAAAAAACGTGTTTTTGTATCAATGTAACGGAATCTTTCAACGCGATTTTCACCCACTTAGAAACATTAGATCGACTTGAAACTCTGTATACGTATAGAGAACCCGTGACAATACAATAATTTCATATTTTGTTTCTAAAATCCTGGCCAGAATCATCCAAAAATCAAAAATATGAAAACTGGTATAATATGTTGCGGACTTGTCGAGTTTTTAGTCAATCGTTGTAAGAGCTCAGTTGGTAGAGCAGTGAACTCTTAGTGGTATATAATTTCGGTAATCCATACGTCGCTGGTTCAAATCCGGCTGGGAGGGTTTCTTTATAGAAGAGTATTACTTTTAGCTAATACTACAATAGTATCGAATTTAAAGATATTTACATTTTTATCTTATTCTGTAAAATATTAAAACTAAAAATAAAAAATAAATAATAGTTTTAAAAAACTAAAAGAACACGCTTTATTAGAAAACTAAAAAATGAAAAATAATTTTAATGTCCAATACGCTTGGGATAAAATAAAGTGGTCAACAAAAAAATCATCTCCAACACATATAGAATAAAATTAGAGTTATCAACAAAAAGAAAATAATTTTACCATCAAAAGCGTGGGGTAATTTTTACATTTTCTTCTTAGAGAGCTTATTTTTACCAATATCTGTTTATTATCAAATATATTAATTTATATAGAGCACCCCCACGCTTTTGTTGGTAAAATTATTTTCTTTTTGTTGATAACTCTAATTTTATTCTATATGTGTTGGAGATGATTTTTTTGTTGACCACTTTATTTTATCCCAAGCGTATTGGAAATTAAAATTATTTTTCATTTTTTAGTTTTCTAATAAAGCGTGTTCTTTTAGTTTTTTAAAACTATTACTTATTTACATAATAATTAAAGTATCCATCTTGGTCTGCCAGGTTCTTTCTTCATTTTTCAATCTTCCTGTCTTGTTTTTTATTTATTTTTATTTTTTGTATTTACTAGTAATTATATCCTTCTGACTTCTTCTTCTTCTTCGTCAGGCTCTACGACTTCCAGTGGAATGTCTTGGCCTTCTCAACCAGTTCACGCCACTTCTTCCTATCTTGTGCAGTGGATTTCAAATCAAAAATCCCCATCTCTCTCAAATCTTCAATTACGTCATCTTCCCATCGATCCTTGGGTCTTCCGCTTGGTCTTGTTCCTTGTGGCTTCTCCAATTCAAAATATCATTCGGCAATCTTCCCTTTGGCATTCTTAGTGTATGTCCAAACCATTGTAATCCTTTGGATTTGATGAAACTAACTATATTTTCTTTATTATTCTTGAGGTATAATTCGTCATTCCTTCTCAACCTCCAATTTACATTTTCCTTTACTGGACCTAGCACTCTTCTAAATATATTCCTCTCAAACGTTAATAGTCTTTGTTTATCTGCTTCTTTTAGTACCCAGGTTTCAGCTCCATAACATATAATTGGTCTTATTATTGCTGTATATAATTTGAATTTAACATTTTTTTATATTAATTTTCTTTTGAATATATTGAAATTAGCAAAATATGCTTTATTCTCTTGCGATATTCTTGTTTTGATCTCTTCTTCAACAGTATTATTATCGTTTAGTATTTGTACCTAGGTACTTAAAGGAGTTAATTTGATCAATACAGTCACTATTTATAGTTAGTCCAGTCAAATTTGTTTTATTTCTCATACATCTTAAATATTTTTGTTTAATTTAGATTGATTACAAGCCCATATTTTATACTTTCATTTTTCAATTTGTCAAAGGTTTCCAGTAGGGAATTTTTTGTTCTTGCTGTTATTATTACATCATCAGCATATGCAAGACACTGTTTTAGTCTTGTTGAAATATTTCCTCTTAGATCAAGTTGTTTTAAGACCATATCCATTACTATACAGAATAATGTCGTAGATAAAGGAACTCCCTGTTTGACCCCAGAGTTTACTTCAATCACATCGCTGAGTGCGTTGCTACATTTTAATCTTACTTTGGTATCTATCAAGGTTTATCCTTCTGACAGATATCCAATGTTTTTTGTTTTTTTCCTAATTGTTAGTTATGAATTTGTTTCCTCCCCAGTCTGGTTTTTTCTATATATAATTTACACACACACACACTGTAGCCATGTTGTTTACAATATCATAAATCTAATACACACACACACACACATATATATATATATATTATATCTCCATTGTCATTTTCCACTATACTTTTTTTTTTTTTTCCAAAATTTTGTGACACTTTGTGAAAAAACATGAATTTTTTTTTCTCTATGTTGTATCCTCATTTATGACATATATAAATATACTCTCCAAAAAGTTTTTGACATTTTTAATTTAAGAAAAAATCTTTCATGAATTTTCTATATTTTGTGACAGCATTCATTGCTGTAATCTTGTTACTCTTTTTCTTAGTATTGAAGCACACACATAGTTAAAAAAAAATATTTTTTGTGCACTCTTCCCCCCCCCCCCCATAGATGATGATGGTGTGTGTGTGTATGTAAGTAGTACATTTTTTTAATAATGCCAAATATCACAAGCATGAAAAAAGTGTTTTTTTTTTCTCCTCATGTTCTTCACGTTCAATTTTTTTAAATTTCATTTTTCTCAACTGTATATTAAATTTTTTCAGCTTCTTTGAGTTTTCCAAATGGTCTGGGTAACCCACACACATTTGTTTTACTAATCTGCTTGAAATTTTCAGGACATAATAAAAAAACTGATGTGCAAATTCATATATGTCACCCACCCCTGATAAAATTGAGAAATTGTGTAAACAACAGAGAATATATTTTTTCCTTCCTGCTAACCTAGTTTCAAAATTGAAAGAAACATGGACATCAGTTTATAAATAAATAATAGTTTTAAAAAACTAAAAGAACACGCTTTATTAGAAAACTAAAAAATGAAAAATAATTTTAATTTCCAGTACGCATGGGATAAAATAAAGTGGTCAACAAAAAAATCATCTCCAACACATATACAATAAAATTAGAGTTATCAACAAAAAGAAAATAATTTTACCATCAAAAGCGTGGGGTGCTCTATATCAATTAATATATTTGATAATAAACAGATATTGGTAAAAGTAAGCTCTCTAAGAAGAAAATGTAAAAATCATAAAAATCACCCCACGCTTTTGATGGTAAAATTATTTTCTTTTTGTTGATAACTCTAATTTTATTGTATATGTGTTGGAGATGATTTTTTTGTTGACCACTTTATTTTATCCCATGCGTACTGGAAATTAAAATTATTTTTCATTTTTTAGTTTTCTAATAAAGCGTGTTCTTTTAGTTTTTTAAAACTATTATTTATTTTTTATTTTCTAGTTTCAATATTTTACAGAATAAGATAAAAATGTAAATATCTTTAAATTCCATACTATTGTAGTATAAGCTCAAAGTAATACTCTTCTATAAAAAAACCCTCCCAGCCGGATTTGAACCAGCGACGTATGGATTACTGAAATTATATACCACTAAGAGTTCACTGCTCTACCAACTGAGCTCTTACAACGATTGACTAAAAACTCGTCAAGTCCGCAACCTATTATACCAGTTTTCATTTTTTTTTTATTTTCGGATGATTCTGGCCAGGATTTTATAAACAAAATATGAAATTATTGTATTGTCACGGGTCCTCTACACGTATACAAAGTCTCAAGTCGATCCAATGTTTCTAAGTGGGTGAAAATCGCGTTGAAAGATTCCGTTACATTTATACAAAAACACTTTTTTTGATTTTCTGATGATTATGGCCAGGATTTTAGAAACGAAATATGAAATTATTGTATTGACACGGGTTCTCTATAATTATACAAAGTTTCAAGTCAATACAATGTTTCTAAGTGGGTGAAAATCGCGTTGAAAGATTCCGTTACATTGATACAAAAACACTTTTTTTTATTTTCTGATGATTATGGCCAGGATTTTAGAAAATAAATATGAAATTATTGTATTGTCACGGGTCCTCTACAAGTGTACAAAGTTTCAAGTCGATCCGATGATTCTAAGTGGGTGAAAATCGCGTTGAAAGATTCTGTTACATGGATAGATAGATAGATAGATGATAGATAGATAGATACAGGTCAAGCTAATATAAAGCGTGTAAAAAAAGAAGTCATGTTTGGAGCGAGGAACATTTTCCCACGTTGTGGTTACATTTTTGAAGCTCTTCGTGCCCGATGTTGTAACATTAGTCATTAACATTGAAACAGCGTGATATAGACTCGCCAACACGTGAACGTTCGAGCATTTCTGTTGTTACTTTAAGCGACAACACTACTTTTTTCCGCTTCGGAACTAATTTTCTTTCCTTTTACTCGACATTAAAGAAAAGCAAAAGAGACACGTGTTATTCAATCAAAAAAATTCATCTCCAACACATATAGAATAAAACTAGAGTTATCAACAAGAAGAAAATCATTTTACCATCAAAAGCGTGGGGTGCTCTATATCAATTAATATATTTGATAATTAACAGATTTTGGTAAAAGTAAAGTCTCTAAGAAGAAAATGTTTTCTTCTTATTATTCTTCTTCTTCTTCTTCTTCTTCCGAATGCAGTATTGGTTGATGATGCCCGTTCTGCGACAACAAAAACTGATCTTTCCATTGGTTGAAGAGTCTTCCGAGGTCTCTTTTGCCTTTAGGGTTGAGGTGGTAAATCATCTTTGGTAAACGGGAATTTGACATTCTCTGGATGTGTTGGAACCATTAAATCTGATAATTTTGTACATGTTCAACATTTCCCTACTATTCCACTTAATTTTACTCCAGTTAGTAATCGGAGGAATGTCATTTGTGAACTATTAATGCGGGATTTATCTTTAAGAAGAAAATGTAAAAAACATAAAAAGCATCCCACGCTTTTGATGATAAAATAATTTTTTGGTAGATAACTCTAGTTTTATTCTATATGTGTTGGAGATGATTTTTTTGTTGACTACTTTAATTTTATCCCAAGCGTGTTGGAAATTAAAATTATTTTTTTATTTTTTAGTTCGGTTTTCTAATAAAGCGTGTTGTTATAGTTTTTTAAACTATTATTTATTTTTTAATTTTTAGTTTAATTGATTGTCTGTCATAAACCGGAATCCCATGAAAATTTAATTGCTTAATACTCTTCTAAAAAATTCTCCGGGTCGGATTTGAACCAGTGACCTATGGATTACTGAAATTGTATACAGTCCACCGCTCTACCAACTGAGCTCTTACAACGATTGACTAAAACGTCGGTAAGTGCGCAACCTATTATACCGGGTTTTATTTTTTTATTTTCTGATGTTTCTGGCCAGGATTTTAGAACAAATTATGAAATTATTGTATTGTCATTGGTCCGTTACAAGTATACAAAGTTTGCAAGTCGATCCAATGTTTTTAAGTGGATGAAAATCATGTTAAAAAATTCCGTTACATAGATAGATGGACAGATTCAGGTCAAGCTAATATAAAGTGTGTAAAAATAATAATAATCATCATCATCCATGCAAGTATTAGGCCGTGTGGCCTGTTACGCTCTCAAAGAGGAATTTTCCATCCAGCGCTTTTTTGGACGTCCCAGCGGTCTTTTGCCTTGGGACAGTAACGAAGCATGGCTTTTGGAATTCTATGAGACGGCATTCGTTGAAGATGGGCTTTCTAGTTGTTCTGGTAGTTTTGTATAATGTGGAGAATGGGTTCTACATTCAACTCTTCCATAATTTCCTCATTTCTTTTATGGTCCCACTTTGTGTAGCCTGCTGTACGGCGCATAAAGCGCATCTCATTTGCTCTTATTCGGCTTTCATCTCTTCTTCGTATTGTCCATGCTTCACTACCATATCTTAATACTGGTCTTGCGAGAACCTTATAAAGCCGTAATCTTGTGTTCTTCTCTACTAAAGATTGCTTTATTATACTGTTAATTATCCCCGTTGTTTTTTGTAAAATTTGTGATTTTCTTTGATATAACATTTACAGAGGGTGTTCTATACTTTGACATGTTAAATTATAGGACCCAAATAATTAAAATAATTCGGTTAATTAAAAAAGCGTTCTAACATTGCATCATCCAAAACAATTTTGCTAGGAGTAGGGAATTTCCCACGGAAATGGAGGAAACTTGATAGTGAGTTCTTAATTAATATAGTTGTCAAGGTTATGAGAGGACGGGAGAGCAGAGCGGTGTGAACGGAGCTCAAAAACTTCAGAGTGGTGGGGGATTGTGCGAGGCTTATGGTATTATCATCTTTTTTTCTCTCCTTTTAAAAAAAGTTCTCTAAATTACGGAGCTGCGCTAACCTTAATTATGGAGCACAGTGGCTAGTCCCCGGGGACGACCCGCAGCAGCCCTGCGTTCCAGTTGGAAGAATTTCAATTTAGCCGAGCGCTCTAATCCACACCGTGCACTGCCACCGCAATATTAATACCGCTGCTTCTCTGTTTATCTGCACTCCACAGCCATATCACCTTCACGTGTGTCCTCGCTTCACACCTCTTCTTATTTTACCCTCCCCCGCCCCCTACTTTCGCCAAAACATCCCCCAGTAACATTTAGAAAGCATTTCTCTACTGTCCCACAGTCAAGCTGTATCATCTGCCCATCTCTGTCTACAGGAATTAATACCCTCGCATTGTTAACTTCTTCTTCTTGTTATTATTGTTGTTATTATTATTATTATTATTATTACTACTACAGGTGAATGGAGAAGACTACATGACAATGAACTATATGGTCTTTACAGGAAGCCAGATATAATAAGAACAGTTAAGTCCCGTAGACTGCGATGGGCAGGACATGTTGCGCGTATGGGGAATGAAAGACGTGCATGGAAACTTCTTGTAGGAAAGCCAGAAGGAAAACGCCCAGTTGGTAGACCAAGAATGAGGTGGGAGAACAACATTAACTATGATTTGAGGGAAGTAGATTATACAGGGAATTATTGGAAAGCATTAGCTTAGGATAGGGATGTATGGAGAGCTTATGTCCGTGCGGCCATGAACCTACGGGTTCGATAGTGCCAGTGAGTAAGTAAGTAAGTAAGTATTATTATTACTACTATTGGATGTGAAACACGGACTCTTACTTTAAGGAAGGAAAGGGAGGATTGACGAGTATTTGAGAATAAAGTTCTTAGGAATTTTTTTGGACCAAAGAGAGATGAACAGACAAGTGAATGGAGAAGACTGCATAACAATTAACTACATGGTCTTTATAGGAAGTCAGATATAATGAGAACATTTAAGTCTCGTAGACTGCGATGGGTTGTACATGTGCCACGAATGGGGAATGAAAGACGTGCATGGAAGCCTTGTAGGACAACCAGAGGGAAAACGGCCAGTTTGTAGGCGAAGAATGCAGTGGAAGAATAACATTAGCTATGATTTGCAGGTATTGGATTATACACGGGATGATTGGAAAAACATTCGCTCAGCATAGTGATATATGGAGAGCTTATGTCCGCGCGGCCATGAACCTATGGGTTCGATAGTGCCAGTGAGTTATTAGTTATTTTTATCATTATTATACACTATTATTATCATTATTATTATTCTTATTATTATAGTATTTTTTATATTGGGGCACGCCGTAACGTAGTGGTTCAAGTCCCGGTGGGGTCAGGATTTTTTCAACCGGCCCCAAACCTTCTGGCGCCACTATGGCCCTGGGGTGGACTCAGCCTCTAACGGAAATGAGTACCAGACTTGTTCTGGGGTAAAGGCGGTCGTCGCGCAGAGCTGACAACCCGGCTGACATGAGGGTGCCGATTGTCTAGAGAACGTTGGGGCCTTAACCTCCTACTACCCCAAGGGCCTCCTGAGGCCTGTATTGGGATTACTTTACTTTACTATTATTATATTCGAACTTCGTAGGATTTTCATCCTGTTTATTTCCCAAATCACTCCTCGGAGGAAGAGGTATTGGATGTGCATTCACTGTCTATCCATCTCTTGGCTGGTCTTCCTCTTGTTCTTCTCCCGTCCATTGTATATCTACTTTAGCTCTGTTTGCAAGTCGGTTGTCTTCCATTATTTCTACATGACCTTTCCAATCTTTTGATAATAGTAATATTTGATAAAAACCTGTTTCTTTTACCCACTTCCCATCCGCCACTTAACATTTTCATTGAATTTGCAAAATATTGTACCAATCACCTGAATGTCCCCTTTTTTGCCCAGACTTTAGAATTTTTCAAACGCCTCAGGTACTTAATTAATTTAGTTTTATTGACAAATTCTATTTCGTGAAACAATTATATACATTAAACGTTAAAGAGTAACACAGGATTTTTTTTAAATAAATTTAAATTTATAACATTTTATTTGAAAATCAGTCATATTCTTCTTCGAAAACTGCTGGCAGCCTCTCGTTCTGCGCACTTGGTCGTCTCAAGACCCAATTTCTTGAGTTGGTGATGGATTATCTTATTTTTATCGTCTGAAACGTTTTCTTCGCTCGGTGGTGAGTTGTTTTCCTCCTCCACGTCTGGTTTCTCAGTGTTGTGCGCATACTGGTTCTTCTCTGGTTTCACGTTTGTTTTGTACCCGTCGTTCCTAATCCGGACCTTCCTCGTAATCGTCTGCCGTCGGTTTTGAACCAAGTTCTTTCTCTTCGCGATGAGGAGTGCGCCTGTACCAAGAAGTATCTCCGTCAGTTTTGGAATTAGAATCTTCCCGACGTGTTGGCAATTCGTACCTCGGAGCCTCGGTTGCACGGTACCTGTTTCTCTCAAAGGTTTGTGAACTCTGCTGCGCTGGATGGTGCTGCTTGTACTTCCTCGTTCCAAAATTGTTTTTACTTGGGAAAGTTTGTTTCCTGGCCTCCAAAAATTTCATATTTTCATAGTCATTGATATCCCCTTCGAGTTTATCGCGCATGGTCTGCGATTTAATTTTGTCGTCATCCGACAGATGGTTTTTCTCTGCGAGAACTTTCTTTGCCATCTTGATCTGACCAGGCTACATAATAAATAAATAAAAAATAAATAAATAAAAAAAAATTATTTCGTGTCTACCAAAAATGTTACCGTTCATCTTGCAATTTCTGTTTTTAGAACATTCTCGATTCTTGCCATTATTTCCCATTTATGATGCTTTTTATTTCGGAATCTGGAGTATTTTTCGTTAACGTTTTTGAAGAGAGAGTTGTCTTGGAAGCTGTACAAGTTCTTGTTCTTTGATCTGCTCGTCGCGGTGACACGAGCCAAGCATAGAAATTCACTCAGTTCTGTAGGACGCATTTGACAGTTCTTTTTCTTTTTTTCTACAAATATAAACTTTTCAATAATCTTTCCGATCTCTTTTTAAGAGTTCTCAAAGAACGTGTTTGAAAATCTTCCTCTTCGTATCTGTACGTGTCGTGAGATGATCCGAAGCTCTCATTCTAATCAATGTCTTCTTTAGGAAGTGCATCTCCCAAGTACCGGTTCAACCGCCTGTCGGACTTCACTTGTTTCAGTGTTTCCTTCACGGTCATTTCTGCTAGGTTACCAGGACACTGCGGGTCCCATTTGGCTCAGGTCATTGTATTCTGACGGCGTTGTCTTCAGCTCCTGGTTTATTTTATCTTTGACCACAAGATGATGTTGAGTTGGCATACATTGAAGACTCTCTCCTGTTGCACATTGTTGCTTTCCTTCGTTGAACTCAGAAGTTTCGGATTCAATTATAGGGACTTCCATCCACATAACTTCTAGACGTTTTTGAATGTGGAGCTTTGTTTTGTTTGACGGTTGATTTTTGGCCAATCTTTGTCCTTGGATCAGGCGATTTGCTTGTTTCCATTTGCTTTCACAGCTGATTTATCTTTCGCAACAGCTTCTTTACTTTTCGCAGGATTCGCAGGTTTTGATTTGGCGATGACGGGCTCAACCTGTTTCCCCTGATGGATTAACTTGTTTCTGAATCAAATTAGTTTGTTGTGGTTTACCAGCTGGTTTTTACATTACTGACTGCTTCTTTGATTCATAACAGGATTCGTTGTTCCTGGTTTTGCATTAGTCCCTCCTCCCTGAGTCATAACAATATTCATTGTTCCTAGTTTTTTCATTAGTCCCTCCTCTTACAGGATTTATCGTTCCTGGTTTATCAGCAGCAAGCAATTGGAGCCAGTTTTACTTCAGAATTTTCTTGTTCTATGTTTAAAATTTTGATTGTGTTGGAACTTTGTTTTTTTTTAATATTGGCAGAATTTTGATAATTTCGTTGTTGCGATTGAATAGCATTATTGAACAAATAGTTGTCAATTTTTTGGTAAGTTTCGTCTCTATTGTTGTTATTTCTATTTACTTTTGATATGATTTCTTTGGCTACTCCTCTTATCAGATTTTCTACCAAAGGTTCTTTTGTTTTTTTCAATATTTCATCGTTTTTAACATAATTAGCTGTAGATTCTGCGTCACTGGCTTCATTGTAGCTGTTCTGAGAGTCATCAGATGTGTATCGCACCTCCAGCTCCGGGGCCACCTCACCAACTGGCGACGTTATGTACTTAATGTCGCTTTCACACTGAAAATTAATTGGTTATTGCTAAAAGACCCTTCCTCAAATTCAGCCATAATTATTTTATTTTCGCCGCAGATTTCAAGGACATGTGAGTGGTCCGATATTATCCGTTGGAGCTTGCGGATGGAGCTCCAACATCCAAGACGACGCACTTCTGAATCTAATCAGATCTAATTCAACATCCGAGCAATGATCCCTCAGGTGGAAATTAACCTGATAGATACGATGTCATCGAATGATTAAAACCACCTGCCTATATTTAGCCAAGGACGAAGAGGGCATAAAAATAGACCCTACACTGTCGCTCGCTCGCTCCGCTGGGAACTTTCCCACTCCTTATAACATAATTCCTCACGTGACTGTCACATTCTCTTGCAGCGTTGCTTTGATATACGAGTATGTCTGCGTAGCTTCGCGGAGTTGAGAGTGGGCTTCGTGAGAGTAGTGGGAGATATAGTGACTTACCCTTGAAACCTCTTGCGAAAATTAAATCACTCTAATTGTCAAAGTCATTGCTAGAAGGCCCTGGAGTAAGGACATTTTAGCATCAAACAAAAAATGAATCCCCTCAACTGTGGCTCTGTATGAAGGCTTGAAGGAAGTCCTTTTAGCACAGAATATGGTATATATATGAGTCCTTGAGTATTAAAATGGACCATGTCCACTTTTGCTGAATTTACAAGTGAGCCACAACTACTGATTAGCTCAACAGTGTGCTATTTATATTTATAAATTGGTAGTTTTATAGTGTTACCAAGTTGTGTGTTAAATCAAATAAAATACGTTTTCTATGTATAGCTTACTGTTTATAATATATTATTTAAACCTGTATAAAAGGAGAAAAATTCAGATTTATCCAAGTGTGACATAATGAACATGGTCCATTTTAATACTCGAGGTTTCAATTGTTAAATTAACTAGTTGAAGCCACTTTTGTCAGCATATAAGCATAAGCCTACAAAATCAATTGAATTCTAACTTGTGATTTAATATTGGACCAGATTACTCCTGTAAATGATAACATTAAGGGTCGGTTTCACACCAACAGAGGTAACTGTATAACGCTAGTTTAATCTATGTATTATATATGGGGAAAACTGGCGCAATACAGTTACTTCTGTTGGTGAAACCGAACCTAAGTACAAACAATAAAACAATTAAGTTATTTGGTCTGTATATTCTCACCTATTACGGTTGTTTTCGATGAGCATATGCTTCAAGGCTTGTTAGCCCCATCTTCAGCGATTAGACTGATAATATTACTAAGTGTCTATAATCAATGAAGATGGAGCTAAGAAGCCTTGAAACATACGTTGCACACCCAGTCATTCACTCAGCCTCCTTTACAAGGAGTGACTGAGTAAATAAATAGACCGCAATGCGAGGCAATTAAAATCATAAATACTCAGGAGGTTTATTGAGTGAAAACAGGTGTCAGACTTAGGTCATATGTATACTTGATTTAATCAGGAAAGCGAGTAGAGTACGATTATGAAATGATAAATGGCAAATAAAATGATCCAAATAAGTTGGCATTAATGAGAAGTAATGACTAGGACATTTATAAGCAAGAGGAACCGCAAGCCTTCCCTTTGTGAAGAGACGGGGAGCGACGGACATACACGAATACTTAGAATCTTAGCAGAATCCATTATTCTAAGGGTTTAGCTAGCATTTCTTTGTGAGGCAAAAGCTTAACAACGCTACGCAGACAGCCAGAGTACAGCGGCAAGAATTTATGAGTGGTA
This sequence comes from Diploptera punctata, assembly GCA_030220185.1. NCBI lineage: Eukaryota > Metazoa > Arthropoda > Insecta > Blattodea > Blaberidae > Diploptera > Diploptera punctata. Next base: position 32,534 of record JASPKZ010009568.1, read on the forward strand.
ATTTCAACTTGGAGAAAACAGCGATAGTAGGAAGTGTGGGCATGAGAGAAAATATAAGCGTTAGGGCCTATTAGAATTAGAGGTGAATGACCTGGGAAACCCAGTGGCCTAAATAAACAAAACTTATGATTCCAACTGCACGTGAAGCCAGTATGGATAGGGACCAACACTCGATGGACAAAATGGGCAATAACAAAATTGTGAAACTGTGATGATCTTGAAGAAGATTTTCGGGCTGTAGGCCGTGGTCGTGAGGCTTCTAGTTCCCCGAACGACCACGGCCTATTGGATATCTGTGAGAAGGATATATTTACTAGTAAATACAAAACAAAAAGAAAAAAAGAAAAACAAGACAGGAGGATAGAAAAATGAAGAAAGAAACCTGACAGACGAAGATGGATACTTAATTATTATGTAAAAAAAAGCATATTTTGATATAGGAAGCCAAAGAAAAGATATATGGTATAGCAGGATTTTTATATCATAAATAAATGTGAAAGTTTTTAAAAATAATATTTTTTTTATGTTTTTAAAAATTCATTTTAATATTTTAAATTAATAAAAATATTATATATTGTTGTACATTGTTGAATTAAAAACCGTCTTAGGTAACAATGGAATGAATTGCATTGTAAACAGTTTTTCTAAATATGCTTTTTAAAATTTGTGTGTTTTAAAGTCATTGTTGTCTGAAACATAAAAAAAAGCTTTCTTCTGTTTATAACTGTAATAAGAATAACCCCCCTTCATATTTTTAAATGAAAGTATACTAAATAAACCAATAGAATTTGACACCTAACATCATTCAAAATTTTAACAGAATTTACTCTAGTCATTCAGCATATATATTATATAAGCTCTCCTGACTACAATTATTATTATAAGTTCATTCAAGAAAAGAAATAATTTTCATGTTTTTAATTGACGGTCAAGATAAAAAAATACCACCTATATTTCCTTTGTACTTATCATACCCCCCTTCAAGTAACAGTTAGAGTCTCGTAGACTGCGATGGGCAGGAACATGTTGCATGTATGGGGGAATTGAAAAATACTTACTTGCCATGCCAGAAGGAAAAACCTCACATTTAGTTGTGTGTATTTTTCTTACCATGCATTGCTCAACGTCAAAAATTTAATTACAATACATATATATATATATATATATATATATATAATAATAATAATAATAATAATTTCCGCTACCCAAGATTTATTAAAACATTATTAATTTCGTATGAAATCCGGCTTTTTTTTAGCATAGAAAATAACAAAAATGTTGACGTAATAAAACAACTGCCGTTGCGGAGCAACGCCAATGTACGTGAAAATTGAAAAAATCAGTTTTAATTTGAATCTACTGAAATGCGCATAATTTACACGTATTAATCTAGTTTGCAAACCCGAACCTTTGTGGAATGAAGAAGAATCCTTTATCAGGTAAACACTAAATACCATATTTATTATCATGTTTCAAAATATATTACATTTGAAAGCTAACTAACTGCTTTACACATATAACATATACGTTTTTCTTTCTATACATATCTTACATTTTAAATTAAAAAACCCGCAATTTTTATATAAAATGTATGTAATTCCTCCTTTTTACGTTATATAAATTTGTGACATGATAAGAAAAATAAATACATGCTCGGACGGGACTTGAACCCGAAACCTCTGGATTTATCCCAGCACGCTACTACCGATTAACGCCACCATTATATATATAAATTCTCATTAATACTAGAAATGTATGCTAGTGGGACATAAATCCAGAGGTCTCGGTTCAAGTCCCGTCCGAGCATTTATGTTTCTTATGTCCTATTAAGCTTGGAATAGGTCAATGTCAAAAATGTAATTATAACATATAATAATAATAAATACGATAAGTTTTACCCATCCTTTCTTCTTCTTCTTCCTCCTCTTCTTCTTCTTCTTCCTTCCTTCCTTCTTCTCTCCCCTTCTTCATTCTATCGTCATTATTTAATTATTATTATTATTATTATTATTATTATATATTTATTATTTCATTATCATTATTCGAACTCCGTCAATGTTATTTTTCGATGTACATAGCGGCGTAATGGAAGTAGGTGCGAGTATTTTATATTATTTTATGTATTTTTTTTTATTATCTAAAGAAGTAAATTTGTTTAATATATATTTTAGTGCACTCTCTGTACGATGATCAAACTTTTCTTAATTATGCCAAATATCACAAACAGTAAATATGTGTGTGTGTGTGTGAGTGTGTGTGTGTGTGTGTGTGTGTGTGTGTGTGTGTGTGTGTGTGTGTGTGTGTGTGTGTGTGTGTTTCTGTGTGTAGAGCCTCTGAGGAAAATACAGGGTGCAGCATAAGTCAGTTAACCGAAAAATGCAAATATATTATTTTCTATAGCTTACAACGTCAATGCAAAAGCAACACACAAATTGTTCCCTAGTTAGCAAATTACCTGAAGCAGTAGTGTTTGAAATTATATCCTGAAGGTCCCGTATTCAAACCCCACTTTCAACCAATCTGATTTTTCCCTCGGAACCATCTGCTGTGGTCAACTGACTTTATGCCGCAGATATAATCGGGTTTTGTCATCCAAGTAATATCTAGAATGCGCCTCTTCCTGCTGATATGTGTAGGGAAACAACAAACTCATTGATACTATCCAGCCCTTAAGTCTATGGTCGCGCGGACATACGCTCTCCATATTTCCCTATCCTGAGCTAATGTTTTTCAATCATTCCATGTATAATCTACTTCCTTGCATCATGGTCAATGTTATTCTTGTACCTCAATTAGGACAAATAAAGCAGCTTGGGTAATAACTGCCTCACGTGGGAATGTAAGGTTAGACACAGACATAGGGCCTATAGTCTATTATCACTTTTTAGGATTTTTCACGCCGCTCTCCAGGCAAACCCGCCCCTCAGTTTCAAAAACCCATGTTATAGTTACATTTTTTTTGTCGAATGCACCAGGTTGTCTTACAACATTTCTGACATTGCTTCCTGACATGGCGTAATTGTAACTCTCATTTGAGGTTGGGGCGCCTTGTTAACCCAATGACATGATGGGTGATAAATGATAACAAAGTTCGAGGATAGTTCTAAAACCTAAACTTAACCTAAATTAGACGGTGTTATGCATCAACCGGCTATGCGCCATTATGCAAGTTTCGAGAAAAATACGTTTAAAATTTGTCAATCTTCACTATTTATTGTAGCGCCAAACTAACAATACTGGATATTGCAAGTTATTTTCCTTGTTTGACAGTTATGCATCAACAATGTAAGAGCAGGAACATTTGGCGCTTAACTACATGATGTAAAATTTAGATTAGCATTTATGAAGATCTGGTTTCATACAACCGTTCGATGCAAAAAACAGAATCTCTGATAGGACTGATGGTGTTTACATTTTCTTTAATAATAAGGTTATATTTAAAGATTTGGTGGTAAAAGTGTGCGTACACTTACTTCATGAGGCAGTGCAACAGATGACATCAAAATATAATTTTTAATAATTGCGCTTAGCCGATTGATGCATAACACAGTTTCTACGCCATGGGAGACCTAAAAAATCATCGACTGCGTCCGGTTTTTGTAGTCGCGATCCTTGGGACCAGCGGCAAAGATCTAAACCCGCAGAGAAGTTAGACTTATGACTATCTTTTGTTTTTGTTTCTCACACAAACAGTTGAATAGTTTATTTATTTAAATGCAGTGGCGTTTGAAATCTCATTAGCCAACAATGACTAGGGAAAACAAGCAATAACAATAAAGATTATAGAAGGTTCATCATCTTTTCAGTATCTGAGCACGAAACTGCTGGTTGTTAGGGTTGGGCAAGTTCGGATGTGATGAGCATCCATATCTTCCATAGTGTTGCAGAGGATACATTGTTGAGTTGGTAGAAGACCGAGGCGATGAAGGTGTTTACCAGGCAAACAGTTGAATAGTTAGATTTTTGACTGTCTTTTGTTTGGTTCCACACACACACACACACACATTTGAATAATATATACTCTCTGTATTGCATTTTTTTTCCAAATGCCCCAGGTTGTCTTTCGACATTCCTGGTTTCTCTCTTGACATGGCGTGCTTGTAACCCACTTCTGAGGTTGGGGCGCCTGAAAGGCGGGGTTACGTTGCCCCGATGTTATGATGGTGATAATGATCATAATGGTGCGCCAGGAGAGTATCCTGAAAGTAATGTATGCAGTTTAGGTTTCCGCACACTAACTACACGTCCACATCCTTTGATTCTGCGCAAATTCCATTCCTCACTACATTGTGTCGTCTTTTAAAACTGTCCACAACCAACCTGAAGATGCCCTGAAATCGTTATTCCCTAGGAATTTAGTTACAGCTAGAGCTTGACTTCGGAGCATCGGTCCGGAAATTATAATTATTATAAAATAATTCTTACAAAATTAACAAAAAATAAATCAAGTTATATTGAATTGCACAATAAAATTCTCATCACTTTCACTTTTTGTTTAATGAGAATGATACATACGTTTTAGCCATCTTTATTTCGTAAATTCAGAACGTTTCCTGTGAAAGATCAGTCTCAGAACTTAAACTAATTTACGATTTTACAGTGCAAAGGTTATTTGTAAGACAGGTATCTGTATTTCGCATAACGGGTGTGCAATGAGTCGAAAGTTCATTTCAGGTACAGATAGAATCTCTACTTCGCCCGACGGCAGGAATCATTCCTTATTTTTTCTTAGCCTAATGGGAATTCAATGAAGCAGAAACTAATTTATTTCTCTATCTATCTTTCCGCCTTATACATATTTTTTTCATGAATTATGTAGAAATATCCTTCCGTTTCAGCGTTGGACAGATTCCGTTTTATGCAAAATAAATACACGTAAAATTACTATTATTTCGCCGGGACCAATACATTTGTTCACATTGGACAGATTTTCTCATTATTCACGATCCGGATTAAACAGGTTTTACTGTATAAACTTCTGGGGATTGTAGAGGAGACAAAGTAGATAAAGTTTTGATAAGGAACCCATGTCCGGAAACGTACCATTTTGATGTAAAATATGTTTGAAGATGGAAACACAATGGGCTGATATCGTGTGTCTTGTGTTTCATAATAAGTATTACAGACATTTAGGGGTTGTACTACACCTGTCGAGTCGGAGGAAGATCTTTTTCACGAATTCTGGTGGCAGCAGAAATTATTGAGCACACACCAGGTCTTGTGGGACGTGTGTATGAAAACATGCGTCGCAGGTACACTTTGTGCAACGAACAACACGTGGAACCACACTTGTAGTACAACCCCTAGAAGTCTATAATACTTATTCTGAAACCCAAGACACACGATATCAGCCCATTGTGTTTCTATCTTCAAACTTATTTTACTTCAAAATGGTACGTTTCCGGACATGGGTTCCTTATCAAAACTTTATCTACTAAGTCCCTTCTACAATCACTAGAATTTTGCAATAGGAATTATAAATCATCCTGTATAATTCTTCAGTACGTGTGTTTGTCACTGAACTCCTCCTAAACGACTGGGCCGATTTTGATGAATTTTTGTGTGTCTCTGATTGGGTTCCTCGATGGTTTAGATTCACAATTGGACCCTCTAAAAGCATGAGATGTAGGAGTTCATCGAAACTGAAAATTTTAAAAATCGCTATAGTGGTCACAATGTTCGATGTTTCAGAACGAAACTCAGTATATCCTATTGAAATATATCGAGGTAGGTATTATCAAAAAATGAGTGAAATCCGACAATTAGAAGTGGAGGTTTACCTGAAATCCTAAATTAAAAACTGCCTAAACGACTGGACCGATTTTGATGACATTTTTCGTGTGTGTTTGAGCGGGTCCCTGGATGGTATACATTCACAACTGGATCCGATAAAACCATTAGGGTAGGAGTTCACCAGAAGTCAAAATTTAAAAATCGCTGTAACGGTCACAATTTTCAATGTTTCACAACGAATCTCAGTATATCGTATTAAAATAAACCGAAGTAGGTTTTGTCAAAAAAATGAACGAAATCCAACGATTAGAAGTGGAGGTTAATCTGAAATCCGAAATTAAAAACTGGCTCAATTTATGATTTACAAAAAATAGCTGCTAAATTTAATATGGAAATATCAATTAACAAAACTAAAATTATGGCATTTCATGGGAAGGACCCCATACATAGTAAAATCTGTCTCGAGAATAAAATTTTAGAGAGATCTAATCAATTTAATTATCTTGGATATTAAATCTCTATCTGGGATGAAAAGGATATCCCTGAAAAAATTACTAGTTATAATAAAAGTTTGGGAATTATTAATCAAGTTATGAAACCATCACTTTTACAAAAAACACCAGATTACGTTTATATAACACTTTGGCTAGACCGGTGTTGAACTATGGTAGTGAAGCATGGACACTAAAAAGACAACATGAAAGCAGAATAACGGCTTGTGAAATGAGATTCATGTGCAGAACAGCGGGTTACACCAGATGGGATCGGAAAAGGAACACCGATATCTTAAAAGAATTGAAGACTACGCCAATTTTGGAATATATTAAACAATACCAACTAAATTGGAAACACCATCTTGAAGGAATGAGTTCAAATCGGATCCCCAAAGCTGTTTATAATTATATACCAAGAGGACGAAGATCACTGGGCTGTCCTATGAAACGATGGAGGGAAAATTTTCTATAGGATCGTAACAGGCCTTGGAAGAAGAAGAGAAAACTGACCAGCAACCGCCATGTTTGGTTCGTCTCAGCGTATACCATACAATTTAATTAACCTTTAATATATAATTTATTTAGGCGCAGCAACGCACGTCGGATATAACATTAACTTCTTTGTGCGTATCTTACTGCAACATGTCATAGTGCAGCCCCGAGTCTGAATGTAGTGATGACGTAAAACAGATTGTGTGCATTTATCTTGATTTCTTGTTGAGCGGATGTAGCTATGGTGTGGTAACACTTTTCTATAAATAACACAACTACATTAATGAATCGAGATAAATATTTTTTTTGTATTTTAAAAATACAATACAATAGGAAGTAAGATAAAGAGGTTTATTTAAAATGACTATTTAACTCATGACCCAAATGGGAGTCAATGACCAATCACGAATCAATGATTTTTTATTTACAACCAATCACAGTCGTGTTTCGCCTAGAATTTACCAACTAAAGTTTATCATAATAAAGAAAGCACCTGCTTTTTAACATTCTGAATAGGTCAAAGCATTAATTTGCAGTGACTGACTCTTCAAGAAATACGGCTACCAGATTGTATTATAGTGCATGAATGTAAACACATAGTGCATACGAGAGATAATATTTTTTTAGTAGTAGTAGTAGTAGTAGGACTTTATTAGACAAAAAGTAAGATATTTACAATATTATTTACAAATATGGGTCGCACGGGCAGTAAGCCGTACGTGCTGTTGACAGTCCGTTACAATAAAATAATAATTGGTACTATTGTAAAGAAAAATAAACAACAAAAACAGCAATAACATTACAATTACATAAAGAAAACACATTAATATTACAATTAAATAATAACACAATATCATTATACACTAATTAATTTATATATAATTGTTGAGATAATATAAAAACATTTGTAACAATTGATTATACCACCAAAGAAATAAACCACTGTTTGCACTTTCTTAAACGAATTATTTTCCAGGAAATGACGTTCCAGAAAAATGTAATTGACATATTTGCAATAGGGCATCAGAAATTAATTAATACCTATAACGTTGGTTATAAATTTCTCCACTAGGATGCATTCTTACAACATTGCGATCCTTTGGCAATAAATAATATGATCTGGTTGCAGTGATAAACAAAAGAAGCAAATGAAGCGTACCAATCGTTTCTCATTTGTTTTCAAACATCGCCGTTTACTTGAAATATATAAATATTTTTAAATAACTATAGGCCTATTTAAATAATGATTTGTGGCTTAAACAGCTTAATTTTATTCGTTAAATAGTCCTAACAAATGTCACTCTTGTTTTCCAAATTCTCTACATAAATTCACTCCTCAGTTCGTGAGTCGTGAATTTATCGATAATTTGGAAATCACTCGTGGCATTACTTGTGAAGTTATTTGGTCTGTATATTCTTACCTCTTATGGTTGTTTTTGTTGAACATTGGGACAGAAATGGACCCTAGTATAATGGTAAGTGGTAATGAAGAAATTTGGTGGGCGCCGGATTTAGAAAAAAACTTCCTCGGTTTATTGAGGAATTTGGGTACTCGGTTTGCTCAGGTTTAAACTTATGCAGCCATGAGGTTCTTTTTTCAAGGATTCCACAAGGACTTCGTCGGGCAGAATGAATTGTTCCGAATGAATATTGGTTAATATCATCATCATCATCATCATTATTAACAATTACGGATTAAGCGTGGTCGTTCGGGGAACGACAAGCCTCACGACCACGGCCTACAGCCTGAAAATCTTCTTCAAGATCATCATAGCAACTCCGGCCGTGAAAGTCTACGTGAATACAAAAGTGTAACTCCTTCTCAGGATGCCAATCATGATACGGGTCCATTTAAAGAAACCGAACCTAGAAAAATTAGAGAAACTAAAAGCCACGTACCTAAAAAGGGTGCTCTGTCTCTCCAGATACACGACCTCGCGATTTGTATATGAACTCTCCAGAGAGCCATTCTACATAGATGAGCTGAAGCTAAAGTTCCTACTACCAGTGACAGGACCTCCTGCAAGAACTCCACGAGAACAAACGCAAAATATGGAAAGAATTCTACATTACTGACGCCATGACAAACCGTGAATGGACTCAGGGAGGATATGAATTGCGCCACACAGTGACCAGACTCGCTGTGCATGGATTTCACCACAAGCTGTGCAGCAACCAGAGCCTGGATCAAACTGCGTGTGTGCAAGATGTGGCGAACAGTGCGAGAAATATCATGTGTTAAACTGCAGGATGATATAAGAATCGTTGTTGAAACTCTGCAGTGACTGAGAACAATCTTCATTGCACGTTGTGCGCATTTCTTATTTTATTATAATTGTTACGTGTGCCTACGCGGCTGATCTATTTAACTATTTAACGAATAAAATTAAGCTGTTTACTCACAAATCATTATTTAAATAAAATAGGCCTATAGTTATTTAAAAATATGTATATATTTCAAGTAAACGGCGAGGTTTGAAAACAAATGAGAAACGATTGGTACGCTTCATTTGCTTCTTTTGTTTATACACTGCAACCAGATCATATTATTTATTGCCAAAGGATCGCAATGTTGTAAGAATGCATCCTAGTGGAGAAATTTAAATAACCAACGTTATAGGTATTAATTAATTTCTGATGCCCTATTGCAAATATGTCAATTACATTTTTCTGGAACGTCATTTCCTGGAAAATAATTCGTTTAAGAAGAAAGTGCAAACAGTGGTTTATTTCTTTGGTGGTATAATCAATTGTTACAAATGTTTTTATATTATCTCAACAATTATATATAAATTAATTAGTGTATAATGATATTGTGTTATTATTTAATTGTAATATTAATGTGTTTTCTTTATGTAATTGTAATGTTAATGTTTTTCTAGTGTATAATGCTATTGTGTTATTACTTAATTGTAATATTATTGTGTTTTCTTTATGTAATTGTAATGTTATTGCTGTTTTTGTTGTTTATTTTCTTTACAATAGTACCAATTATTACTTTATTGTAATGGACTGTCAACAGCAGTACGGTTTACTGCCCGTGCGACCCATATTTGTAAATAATATTGTAAATATCTTACTTTTTGTCTAATAAAGTCCTACTACTACTACTACTACTAAAAAAATATTATCTCTTGTATGCACTATGTGTTTACATTCATGCACTATAATACAATCTGGTAGCCGTATTTCTTGAAGAGTCGGTCACTGCAATAAATTAATGCTTTGACCTATTCAGAATGTTAAAAAGCAGGTGATTTCTTTATTATGATAAACTTTAGTTGGTAAATTCTAGGCGAAACACGACTGTGATGGTTGTAAATAAAAAATCATTGATTCGTGATTGGTCATTGACTCCCATTTGGGTCATGAGTTAAATAGTCATTTTAAATAAACCTCTTTATCTAACTTCCTATTGTATTGTATTTTTAAAATACAAAAAAAAATATTTATCTCGATTCATTAATGTAGTTGTGTTATTTATAGAAAAGTGTTACCTCACCATAGCTACATCCGCTCAACAAGAAATCAAGATAAATGCACACAATCTGTTTTACGTCATCACTACAGTCAGACTCGGGGCTGTACTATGACATGTTGCAGTAAGATACGCACAAAGATAGTATCAATGAGTTTGTTGTTTCCCTACACATATCAGCAGGAAGAGGCGCATTCTAGATATTACTTGGTTGAGAAAACCCGATTATATCTGCGGCATAAAGTCAGTTGACCACAGCAGATGGTTCCGAGGAAAAAAATCAGATTGGTTGAAAGTGGGGTTTGAATACGGGATCTTCAGGATATAATTTCAAACACTACTGCTTCAGGTAATTTGCTAACTAGGGAAAAATTTGGGTGTTGCTTTTGTATAGACGTTGTAAGCTACAAAAATTAATATATTTGCATTTTTCGGTTAACTGACTTATGCTGCACCCTGTATTTTCCTCAGAGGCTCTACACAACACACACACACACACACACACACACACACACACACACACATATTTACTGTTTGTGATATTTGGCATAATTAAGAAAAGTCTGATCATCGTATAGAGAGTGCACTAAAATATATATTAAACAAATTTACTTCTTTAGATAATAAAAAAAAATACATAAAATAATAGAAAATACTCGCACCTACTGCCATTACGCCGCTATATACATCGAAAAATAACATTGACGCAGAGAGAATAATGATAATGATAATAATAATAATAACAATAATAATAATTATAATGACGAAGAAGAAGAAGAAGAGGAGGAAGAGGAAGAAGAAGAAGAGGAGGAAGAGGAAGAAGAAGAAGAAGAGGAAGAAGAAGAAGAAAAAGAAAGGATGGGTAAATCTTATCGTATTTATTATTATAGGCTATGTTATAATTAAATTTTTTGAAATTGACCTATTGCAAGCATAATAGGACATAAGAAACATAAATGCTCGGACGGGACTTGAACCGAGACCTCTGGATTTATGTCCCACTACATACATTTCTAGTGTTAATGAGAATTTATATATATATATATATATATATATATATATATAATGGCGTAATCGGTAGCGTGCTGGGATAAATCCAGAGGTTCGGGTTCAAGTCCCGTCCGAGCATGTATTTATTTTTCTTATCATGTCTCAAATATATATAACGTAAAAAAGGAGGAATTACATACATTTTATATAAAAATTGCGGGTTTTTTAATTTAAAATGTAAGATATGTATAGAAAGAAAAACGTATATGTTATATGTGTAAAGCAGTTAGTTAAGCTTTCAAATGTAATATATTTTGAAACGATGATAATAAATATGGTATTTCAGTGTTTAACCTGATAAAGGATTTCTCTTCATTCCACAAAGGTTCGCGTTGCAAACTAGATTAAAAAACTGTAAATTATGTGCATTTCATTAGATTCAAATTAAAACTGACTATTTCATTTTCACATACATTGGAGTTGCTCCGTCGTACGGCAGTTGTTTTATTACGTCCAACATATTTGTTATTTTCTATGCTAAAAAAAACCCGCATTTCATACGAAATTAATAATGTTTTTAATAAATCTTGGGTAGCGGAAATTATTATTATTATTATTATATAGATATATATATGTATTGTAATTAACATTTTGGACGTTGAGAAATGCATGGTAATAAAAATACCCCCAACCTAAATGTGAGTTTTTTCCCCTGGCATTTCCAGACTAGTATTTTTCAATCCCCCATACATGCAATGCTGTCCTGGCGCGCATCGCAGTCTACGAGACTTAACCTGTTTCTCTGCTTGAAGTATGATAAGTATGAAGGAAATATAGGTGTGTTTTTTATATTCTTGACCGTCACCTTAAAAAATAAATTATTTTGTTCGTTTCCTTGAATGAAATCTTATAATAATAATTTATCCGGAGAGCTATATAATATGCGTGTCACTAGTTTTGTGATGACTAGAGTAAATTCTGTTATAATTTTGGAATGATTTTTTTGTTCAAACTCTATTGTTTTTTTTTAGTATACAGCTTCATTTAAAAATATGAAGGGGGGTGTTCTTATTACAGTTATAAACAGAAGAAAGCTTTTTTTATATTTCAGACAATCAATGACTTAAAAACGACCACATTTTAACAAGCATTTTTAGAAAGACTGTTTTACAAGGCAATTCATTTAATTGTTACTAAGACTTTCTTTTTACTTTTCAACAAACGAACATTTAAATTATATTATTTTTTTAATGTAATTCTAAATATTAAAATGAATTTTAAAATACATAAAAGAAATATTATTATTAAAAACTTTCACATTTAATTATGATATAAAAATCCTGCTATACCATTATATCTTTTTTTGGCCTCCTATATAACACTAAAATGCTTTTTTAACATAATAATTAAGTATCCATCTTGGTCTGGCCATGTTCTTTCTTCATTTTTTCAATCCGCCTGTCTTGTCGTGTATTTTTTTATGTATTGTACTAACTAGTAAATATAATCCTTCTCACAGATATTCCATATTTTTTGTTTTTTTCCTAATTGTTTAATTAAATGAATTTTCTCTCTCCCCAGTCTGGTTTTTTCTATTGACAATTTTGACACACACACTGTAGCCATGTTGTTTACTAATAATCATAAATTTAATAATGCACACACATTATACATATATATATATATATTTATTATATCTCCATTGTCATTTTCCACTATCTTTTTTAATTTTTTTTTTTTCGAAAACTTTGTGACACTTTGTGAAAAAAGATGAATTTTTTTATCTATGATGTTGCATCCTCATTTATGGAATATATACATATACTCTCCCAAAACGTTTTTGACATTTTTAAGTTAAGAAAAAATCTTTCCATCTTTTTTCTATATTTTCTGACAGCATTCATTGCTGTAATCTTGTTACTCTTTTTTTAGTATTCAAGCACACACATAGTTAAAAAAAAGAATATTTTTTGTGCACCCCTTCCCCCCATAAACTGATGATGGTGTGTGTGATGGTGTGTGTATGTAAGTAGTACTTTTTTTTTTAATTATGCCAAATATCACAAGCATGAAAAAAGTGTATTTTTTTTTCTCCTCCATGTTCTTCACGTTCAATATTTTTTAAATTTCAATTTTCTCAACTGTATACTAAATTTCAGCATTTTTTTTGAGTTTTCAAAATGGTCTGGGAAACCCACACAATTTTTTTTACTAATCTGCTTGAAATTTTCAGGACATAGCAAAAAAACTGATTTGCAAATTCATATATGTCACCCACCGCTTATAAAATTGAGAAATTATGTAAACAACAGAGAATATATTTTTTCCTTCCTACTAACCTAGTTTCAAAATTGAAAGAAACATGGACATCAGTTTATAAAAAAAAAGTCAGGTTTGGTGCAAGGTACATTGAAGAAGTAATTCTTTTCCCACGTTGTGGTGACATTTTTGAAGCTCTTCGTGCCCGATGTTGTAACATTAGTCATTAACATTGAAACAGCGTGATACAGACTCGCCAACACGTGAACGTTCGAGCATTTCTGTTGTTACTTTAAGCGACAACACTACTTTTTTCCGCTTCGGAACTAATTTTCTTTCCTTTTACTCGACATTAAAGAAAAGCAAAAGAGACACGTGTTATTCAATCAAAAAAATTCATCTCCAACACATATAGAATAAAACTAGAGTTATCAACAAGAAGAAAATCATTTTACCATCAAAAGCATGGGGTGCTCTATATCAATTAATATATTTGATAATTAACAGATATTGGTAAAAGTAAAGTCTCTAAGAAGAAAATGTTTTCTTCTTATTATTATTCTTCTTCTTCTTCCGAATGCAGTATTGGGTGATGATGCCCGTTCTGCGACTACAAAAACTGATCTTTCCATTGGTTGAAGGGTCTTCCGAGGTCTCTTTTGCCTTTAGGGTTGAGGTGGTAAATCATCTTTGGTAAACGGGAATTTGACATTCTCTGGACGTGTTGGAACCATTTAATCTGATAATTTTGTATATGTTCAACCATTTCCCTACTATTGCACTGCATCCTTATCTCATCACTTTTCATTCTATCCCTTAATTTTACTCCAGTTAGTAATCGGAGGAATGTCATTTGTGAACTACTATTAATGCGGGATTTATCTTTAAGAAGGAAATGTAAAAAACATAAAAAGCATCCCACGCTTTTGATGGTAAAATTATTTTTTTGTAGATAACTCTAGTTTTATTCTATATGTGTTGGAGATGATTTTTTTGTTGACCACTTTAATTTTATCCCAAGCGTGTTGGAAATTAAAATTATTTTTTTATTTTTTAGTTCGCTTTTCTAATAAAGCGTGTTGTTATAGTTTTTTACACTATTATTTATTTTTTTATTTTTAGTTTCATTGATTGTCTGTCATAAACCGGAATCCCATGAAAATTTAATTGCTTAATACTCTTCTAAAAAATCCTCCGGGCCGGATTTGAACCAGTGACCTATGGATTACTGAAATTATATACAGTCCACCGCTCTACCAACCGAGCTCTTACAAGGATTGACTAAAACGTCGGTAAGTGCGCAACCTATTATACCGGTTTTTATTTTTTTTATTTTCTGATGTTTTTGGCCAGGATTTTAGAACAAATTATGAAATTATTGTATTGTCATTGGTCATTTACAAGTATACAAAGTTTCCAAGTCGATCCAATGTTTTTAAGTGGATGAAAATCATGTTCAAAAATTCCGTTACATAGATAGATGGACAGATACAGGTCAAGCTAATATAAAGTGTGTAAAAATAATAATAATCATCATCATCCATGCAAGTATTAGGCCGTGTGGCCTGTTACGCTCTCAAAGAGGAATTTTCCATCCAGCGTTTTTTGGACGTCCCAGCGGTCTTTTGCCTTGGGACAGTAACGAAGCATGGCTTTTGGAATTCTATGAGACGGCATTCGTTGAAGATGGGCTTTCCACTTGTTCTGGTAGTTTTGTATATGGTGGAGAATGGGTTCTACATCCAACTCTTCCATAATTTCCTCATTTCTTTTATGGTCCCACTTTGTGTAGCCTGCTGTACGGCGCATAAATCGCATCTCATTTGCTGTTATTCGGCTTTCATCTCTTCTTCGTATTGTCCATGCTTGACTACCATATCTTAATACTGATCTTGCGAGAACCTTATAAAGCCGTAATATTGTGTTCTTCTCTACTAATGATTGTTTTATTATACTGTTAATTATCCCCGTTGTTTTTTGTAAAATGTGTGATTTTCTTTGATATAACAGATTCATCTTGAAATGTTTAAATTATAACCCAAATAATTAAATTCGTTTACTCGTTCTAAAATGTCATCATTCCAAAAACAATTTTGCTAGGTATAGGGAATTTCCCACGGAAATGGAGGAAAGTTGATAGTGAGTTCGTAATTAATATAGTTGTCAAGGTTATGAGAGGACGGGGAGAGCAGAGCGGTGTGAACGGAGCTCACAAACTTCAGAGTGGTGGGGGATTGTGCGAGGCTTATGGTATTATCATCTTTTTTTCTCTCCTTTTAAAAAAAGTTCTCTAAATTACGGGAGCTGCCCTAACCTTAATTATGGAGCACAGGTGGAGGGTCCCTGGGGACGACTCGTATCAACAGCGCAGCAGCCCTGCGTTCCAGTTGGAAGAATTTCAATTTAGCCGAGCGCTCTAATCCACACCGGGCACTGCCACCGCAATATTAATACCGCTGCTTCTTTGTTTATCTGCACTCCACAGCCATATCACCTTCACGTGTGTCCTTCGCTTCACACCTCTTCTTATTTTAACCCTCCCCCGCCCCCCACTTTCACCAAAACATCCCCCAGTAACATTTAGAAAGCATTTCTCTACTGTCCCACAGTCAAGCTGTATCATCTGCACATCTCTGTCTACAGGAATTAATACCCTGGCAATGTTAAATTCTTCTTCTTGTTATTTTTGTTATTATTATTATTATTATTATTATTATTATTATTATTATTATTATTATTATTATTATTATTACTATTGGATGTGAAACATGGACTCTTACTTTAAGGGAGGAAACGAGATTACGAGTATTTGAGAATAAAGTTCTTAGGAATTTTTTTGGACCAAAGAGAGATGAACAGACAAGTGAATGGAGATGACTGCATAACAATGAACTACATGGTCTTTATAGGAAGCCAGATATAATGAGAACAGTTAAGTCTCGTAGACTGCGATGGGTTGGACATGTGGCACGAATGGGGAATGAAAGACGTGCATGGAAGCTTCTTGTAGGAAAACCAGAGGGAAAACGCCCAGTTGGTAGATGAAGAATGAGTTGGGAGAATAACATTACCTATGATTTGAGTGAAGTAGATTATACACGGAATGATTGGAAAACATTCGCTCAGCATAGGGATATATGGAGAGCTTATGTCCGCGCGGCCATGAACCTACGGGTTCGATAGTGCCAGTGAGTTAGTTAGTTATTATTATCATTATTACATTATTATTATTATTATTATTATTATTATATATTGGGGCACGCCGTAACGTAGTGGTTAAGGCACTGCGCTATAAGTCGGTTAGGTCGAGGGTTCAAGTCCCGGTGGGGTCAGGATTTTTTCAACCGACCCAAAATCTTCTGGTGCCACTATGGCCCTGGGTGTGGACTCAGGCCTCTAACGGAAATGAGTACCAGACTTGTTCTGGCGTAAAGGCGCCCGTCACGCAGGGCTGACAATCCGGCTGACATGAAGTGCCGATTGTCTAGAAAAAGTGGGAGCCTTAACCTCCTACTACCCCAAGGGCCTCCTGAGGCCTGTAGTGGGATTACTTTACTTTACTATTATTATATTCGAACTTCGTAGGATTTTCATCCTGTTTATTTCCCAAATCACTCCTCGGAGGAAGAGGTATTGGATGTGCATTCACTGTCTATCCATCTCTTGGATGGTCTTCCTCTTGTTCTTCTCCCGTCCATTGTGTCTATCTACTTTAGCTCTTTTTTGCAAGTCGGTTGTCTTCCATTATTTCTACATGACCTATCCAATATTTTGATAATAGTAATATTTGATAAAAACCTGTTTCTTTTACCCACTTCCCATCCGCCAACTTAACATTTCATGAATTTGAAAAATATTGTACCAATCACATGAATGTCCCCTTTTTTGCCCAGAATTTATAATATTTCAAACGACATCAGTTACTTAATTAATTTAGTTTTATTGACAAATTCTATTTCGTGAAACAATTAAATACATTAAACGTTAAGAGTAACACGGGATTTTTTTTGAAATAAATTTAAATTTATAACATTTTATTTGAAAATCAGTCATATTCGTCTTCGAAAACTGCTGGCAGCCTCTCGTTCTGCGCACTGGTCGTCTCAAGACCCAATTTCTTGAGTTGGTGATGGATTATCTTATTTTTTTCGTCTGCAACGTTTTCTTCGCTCGGTGGTGAGGTTGTTTTCCCTCTCCACGTCTGGTTTCTCAGTGCTGGTGCGAACATACTGGTTTCTTCTCTTGTTTCAAGTTTGTTTTTTGTACCCGTCGTCATAATCCGGACCTTTCCTCGCAATCGTCTGCCGTCGGTTTTGAACCAAGTTTCTTCTCTTCGCGATGAGGAGTGCGCCTGTACCAAGACGTATCTCCGTCAGTTTTGGAATTAGAATCTTCCGACGTGTTGGCCAATCGTATCTCGGAGCCTCGGTTGCACGGTACCTGTTTTCTCTTAAAGGTTTGTGAAACTCTGCTGCGCTGGATGGTGCTGCTTGTACTTCCTCGTTCAAAATGGTTTTTACTTGGGAAAGTTTGTTTCCCGCCCTCCACAAATTTCATATTTCATAGTCATTGATATCCCCTTCGAGTTTATCGCGCATGGTCTACGATTTAATTTTGTCTTCATCCGACAGATGGTTGTTCTCTGCGAGAACTTTCTTTGCCATCTTGATCTGAAATTTTATTTCGTGTCTACCAAAAATGTTACCGTTTTTCTTGCAATTTCTGTTTTTAGAACATTCTCGATTCTTGCCATTATTACATTTATGATGCTTGTTATTTCGGAATCTGGAGTATTTTTCGTTAACGTTTTTGAAGAGAGAGTTGTCTTGGAAGCTGTACAAGTTCTGTTCTTTGATCTGCTCGTCGGGTTGACACGAGCCAAGCAAGAAATTCACTCAGTTCATGAAGGAAGGCATTTGACAGTTCTTTTTCTTTTTTCTACAAATATAAAACGTTCAAAAAATCTTGCCGATCTCTTTTAAGAGTTCTCAAAGAACGTGTTTGAAAATCTTCCTCTTCCAATCTGTACGTGTCGTCAGATGATCCGAAGCTCTCATTCTAATCAAAGTCTTCTTTAGGAAGTGCATCTCCCAAGTACCGGTTCAACCGCCTGTCGGACTTCACTTGTTTCAGTGTTTCCTTCACGGTCATTTCTGCTAGGTTACCAGACACTGCGGGTTCCATTTGGGCTCAAGTCACTGTATTCTGACGGCTGTGTCTTCAGCTCCTTGTTTATTTTATCTTTGACACCAAGATGATGTTGAGTTGGCATACATTGAAGACTCTCTCCTGTGCACATTGTTGCTTCCTTCGTTGGAACTCAGAAGTTTCGGATTCAATTATAGGGATTCCATCCACATAACTGCTAGACGTTTTTGAATGTGGAGCTTTGTTTTGTTTGACGGTTGATTTTTGGCCAATTTTGTCCCTTGATCAGGACGATTTGCTTGTTTCATTTTGCTTTCACAGCTGATGTATCTTTCGCAACCAGCTTCTTTACTTTTCGCAGGAATCGCAGGTTTTGATTTGGCGATGACGGGCTCAACCTGTTCCTTATGGATAATTGTTTTTGAATCAAATTAGTTTGTTGTGGTACCAGCTGGTTTACATTACTGACTCTCCTTGATCAACAGGATTCGTGTTCCTGGTTTGTCTTAGTCCTCCTCCCGAGTCATAACAGGATCATTGTTCCGGTTTGCCGTAGGTCCTCCCTCCTACAGGGATTATGTTCCTGGTTGTCAGCAGCCAGTGGTGCCAGTTGTACTTCAGAATTTCTTGTTCTATGTGTTACATTTGATGGGTTGGAAACTTTGTCTTAATATTGGCAGAATTGATGAATTTCGTTGTGCGCTGGAATAGCATTAGGGCAACAAATAGTTGTCAATTTGTGGTAAGTTCGTATCTATTGTGTTCTGTTATTTACTTTTGATTATGATTTCTTGGCTACTCCTCGTATCAGATTTTTCTACCAAAGGGCGTGTTTTTTTCAATCTTTCATCGTTTTAACATAATTGCTGTTTAGATTCTGTCGTTCACGGGTTATTGTAGCGTTCTGAGAGTATCAGATGTAGATCGCACATCCAGCTCGGGGTCACACGCACCACCGAGGCGTGGTTATTGTCCTATGTCGCTTCACACTTGAAAATTAATTGGTATTGCCTAAAAGACCTTCCTCACATTCAGCAATAGATTTTTATTTTCGCCCGCAGAGATGTCAAGGGACCTTGTGGAGTGGTCCGATATTATCCGTTGAGCTGCGCGATGGAGCTCCAACATCCAAGACGGACGCCCAACTTCTGAATCTAATCAGGATATAATTCAAAATGAGCAATGATCCCTCAGGTGGAAACAAAAAAATAACCTGATAGATACGATTCATCGAATGATTAACCCACCTGCCATATTTAGCCAAGGACGAAGAGAGGGCATAAAAATAAGACCCTACACTGTCGTCGCTCGTCCGATGGAAACTTACCACGCCTTATAAACATTATTCCCACGTGACGGGCACCTCTCTTGCAGCGTTGCTTTGATATACGAGTATGCTGGCGTAGCTTCGCGGAGTTGAGCGTGGGCTTCGTGAGGAGTAGTGGGAGATATAGTGGACTTGACCTTGAAACCTCTTGCGTAAATAAAATCACTTAATGTCAAAGTTCATTGCTAGAAGGCCTGGAGTAAGGACATTTAGCATCAAACACAAAATGAATCACTCAACTGGGGACTCTGTATGAAGGTTGAAGAAAGTCCTTTAAGCACGAAAGGTATTTAATAGATGAGTCCCTTGAGTAGTAAAATGGGACCATGTCACTTTTGCTGAATTTACAAGTGAGCCACAACTATGGATAGCTCAACGTGTGATATTTATATATATAAATTGTATTATAGGTTACCAAGTGTGTGTTAAATCAAATAAATACGCTTTCTATTGTATAGTTACGTGATAATATATTATTTAAACATGTATAAAGGAGAAAAATTTCAGATTTATGC
>JASPKZ010009569.1:0-62974 GCA_030220185.1 Diploptera punctata
AGCTCTCTTTAAATCAGCTCTAAGTTGTATAGCTCATTATCAAACTCTTTGAAATTAAAAAAGTTCAGCTCTACATTTAATCAGCTCTAAAGTTCTTGTCGTCATTATCAAACTCTTGAAATTAAAAAAAGGTCAGCTCTACATTAAATCAGCTCTAAGTTGTATAGCTCATTATCAAACTCTTGAAATTAAAAAAGGTTCAGCATCTACATTAAATCAGCTCTAAGTTGTATAGCTCAGTATCAAACTCTTGAAATTAAAAAAGGTCAGCTCTACATTTAAATCAGCTCTAAGTTGTAGAGCTCATATCAAACTCTTGAAATTAAAAAGGTCAGCTCTACATTTAAATCAGCTCAAGTTCTGAGCTCATGATCAAACTCTTGAAATTAAAAAAAGGTTCAGCTCTACATTTAAATCAGCTCTAAGGTCGGATAGCTCATTATCAAACTCTTGAAATTAAAAAGGGTTCAGCTCTACACAGTAAAATCAGCTCTAAGTTCTGTAGCTCATTA
This sequence comes from Diploptera punctata, assembly GCA_030220185.1. Classification (NCBI taxonomy): domain Eukaryota; kingdom Metazoa; phylum Arthropoda; class Insecta; order Blattodea; family Blaberidae; genus Diploptera; species Diploptera punctata. The sequence continues at coordinate 513 of JASPKZ010009569.1, forward strand.
TCAAACTCTTGAAATTAAAAAAGGTTCAGCTCTACATTTAAATCAGCTCTAAGTGCTATAGCTCATTATCAAACTCTTGAAATTAAAAAAGGTTCAGCTCTACATTTAAAACAAGCTCTAAGTTCTGTAGCTCATTCATCAAACTCTTGAAATTAAAAAGGTTCAGCTCCTACATTTAAATCAGCTCTAAGTTCTGTAGCTCATTATCAAACTCTTGAAATTAAAAAGGTTCAGCTCTACATTTAAATCAGCTCTAAGTTGTATAGCTCATTATCAAACTCTTGAAATTAAAAAAGGTTCAGCTCACATTTAAATCAGCTCTAAGTTGTATAGCTCATTATCAAACTCTGAAATTAAAAAAGGTTCAGCTCTACATTTAAATCAGCTCTAAGTTGTATAGCTCATTATCAAACTCTTGAAATAAAAAAGGTTCAGCTCTACATTTAAATCAGCTCTAAGTTTATAGCTCATTATCAACTCTTGAAATTAAAAAAGGTTCAGCTCTACATTTAAATCAGCTCTAAGTTGTATAGCTCATTATCAAACTCTTGAAATTAAAAAGGGTTCAGCTCTACATTTAAATCAGCTCTAAGTTGTGTAGCTCATTATCAAACTCTTGAAATTAAAAAAGGTTTCAGCTCTACATTAAATCAGCTCTAAGTTCTGTAGCTCATTATCAAACTCTTGAAATTAAAAAAGGTTCAGCTCTACATTTTAAATACAGCTCTAAGTTGTGTAGCTCATTATCAAACTCTTGAAATTAAAAAAAGGTTCAGCTCTACATTTAAATCAGCTCTAAGTTGTATAGCTCATTATCAAACTCTTGAAATTAAAAAAGGGTTCAGCTCTACATTTAAATCAGCTCTAAGTTGTATAGCTCATTATCAAACTCTTGAAATTAAAAAAGGTTCAGCTCTACATTTAAATCAGCTCTAAGTTGTATAGCTCATTATCAAACTCTTGAAATTAAAAAGGTTCAGCTCTACATTTAAATCAGCTCAAAGTTCTGTAGCTCATTATCAACTCTTGAAATTAAAAAGGGTTCAGCTCTACATTTAAATCAGCTCTAAGTTGTATAGCTCATTATCAAACTCTTGAAATTAAAAAGGTTCAGCTCTACATTTAAATCAGCTCTAAGTTGTATAGCTCATTATCAAACTCTTGAAATTAAAAAAGGTTCAGCTCTACATTTAAATCAGCTCTAAGTTCTGAAGCTCATTATCAAACTCTTGAAATTAAAAGGTCAGCTCTACATTTAAATCAGCTCTAAGTTGTATGCTCATTATCAAACTCTTGAAATTAAAAAAGGTTCAGCTCTACATTTAAATCAGCTCTAAGTTGTATAGCTCATTATCAAACTCTTGAAATTAAAAAAGGTTCAGCTCTACATTTAAATCAGCTCTAAGTTGTATAGCTCATTATCAAACTCTTGAAATTAAAAAAGGTTCAGCTCTACATTTAAATCAGCTCTAAGTTGTATAAGCTCATTATCAAACTCTTGAAATTAAAAAAGGTTCAGCTCTACATTTAAATCAGCTCTAAGTTGTATAGCTCATTATCAAACTCTTGAAATTAAAAAGGTTCAGCTCTACATTTAAATCAGCTCTAAGTTGTATAGCTCATTATCAAACTCTTGAAATTAAAAAAGGTTCAGCTCTACATTTAAATCAGCTCTAAGTTGTATAGCTCATTATCAAACTCTTGAAATTAAAAAAGGTTCAGCTCTACATTTAAATCAGCTCTAAGTTGTATAGCTCATTATCAAACTCTTGAAATTAAAAAGGTTCAGCTCTACATTTAAATCAGCTCTAAGTTGTATAGCTCATTATCAAACTCTTGAAATTAAAAAAGGGTTCAGCTCTACATTTAAATCAGCTCTAAGTTGTATAGCTCATTATCAAACTCTTGAAATTAAAAAAGGTTCAGCTCTACATTTAAAATCAGCTCTAAGTTGTTATAGCTCATTATCAAACTCTTGAAATTAAAAAAGGTTCAGCTCTACATTTAAATCAGCTCTAAGTTGTATAGCTCATTATCAAACTCTTGAAATTAAAAAAGGTTCAGCTCTACATTTAAATCAGCTCTAAGTTGTATAGCTCATTATCAAACTCTTGAAATTAAAAAGGTTCAGCTCTACATTTAAATCAGCTCTAAGTTCTGTAGCTCATTATCAAACTCTTGAAATTAAAAAGGGTTCAGCTCTACATTTAAATCAGCTCTAAGTTGTATAGCTCATTATCAAACTCTTGAAATTAAAAAAGGTTCAGCTCTACATTTAAATCAGCTCTAAGTTGTATAGCTCATTATCAAACTCTTGAAATTAAAAAAGGTTCAGCTCTACATTTAAATCAGCTCTAAGTTGTATAGCTCATTATCAAACTCTTGAAATTAAAAAAGGTTCAGCTCTACATTTAAATCAGCTCTAAGTTGTATAGCTCATTATCAAACTCTTGAAATTAAAAAGGTTCAGCTCTACATTTAAATCAGCTCTAAGTTGTATAGCTCATTATCAAACTCTTGAAATTAAAAAAGGTTCAGCTCTACATTTAAATCAGCTCTAAGTTCTGTAGCTCATTATCAAACTCTTGAAATTAAAAAGGGTTCAGCTCTACATTTAAATCAGCTCTAAGTTGTATAGCTCATTATCAAACTCTTGAAATTAAAAAAGGTTCAGCTCTACATTTAAATCAGCTCTAAGTTGTATAGCTCATTATCAAACTCTTGAAATTAAAAAGGGTTCAGCTCTACATTTAAATCAGCTCTAAGTTCTGTAGCTCATTATCAAACTCTTGAAATTAAAAAGGGTTCAGCTCTACATTTAAATCAGCTCTAAGTTGTATAGCTCATTATCAAACTCTTGAAATTAAAAAAGGTTCAGCTCTACATTAAATCAGCTCTAAGTTGTATAGCTCATTATCAAACTCTTGAAATTAAAAAAGGTTCAGCTCTACATTTAATCAGCTCTAAGTTCTGTAGCTCATTATCAAACTCTTGAAATTAAAAAGGGTTTCAGCTCTACATTTAAATCAGCTCTAGTTGTATAGCTCATTATCAAACTCTTGAAATTAAAAAGGTTCAGCTCTACATTTAAATCAGCTCTAAGTTGTATAGCTCATATCAAACTCTTGAAATTAAAAAAGGTTCAGCTCTACATTTAAATCAGCTCTAAGTTGTATAGCTCATTATCAAACTCTTGAAATTAAAAAAGGTTCAGCTCTACATTTAAATCAGCTCTAAGTTGTATAGCTCATTATCAAACTCTTGAAATTAAAAAAGGGTTCAGCTCTACATTTAAATCAGCTCTAAGTTGTATAGCTCATTATCAAACTCTTGAAATTAAAAAAGGTTCAGCTCTACATTTAAATCAGCTCTAAGTTCTGTAGCTCATTATCAAACTCTTGAAATTAAAAAGGGTTCAGCTCTACATTTAAATCAGCTCTAAGTTGTATAGCTCATTATCAAACTCTTGAAATTAAAAAGGTTCAGCTCTACATTTAAATCAGCTCTAAGTTGTATAGCTCATTATCAAACTCTTGAAATTAAAAAAGGTTCAGCTCTACATTTAAATCAGCTCTAAGTTGTGTAGCTCATTATCAAACTCTTGAAATTAAAAAAGGTTCAGCTCTACATTTAAATCAGCTCTAAGTTGTATAGCTCATTATCAAACTCTTGAAATTAAAAAAGGTTCAGCTCTACATTTAAATCAGCTCTAAGTTCTGTAGCTCATGATCAAACTCTTGAAATTAAAAAAGGTTCAGCTCTACATTTAAAATCAGCTCTAAGTTCTGTAGCTCATGATCAAACTCTTGAAATTAAAAAAGGTTCAGCTCTACATTTAAATCAGCTCTAAGTTCTGTAGCTCATGATCAAACTCTTGAAATTAAAAAGGTTCAGCTCTACATTTAAATCAGCTCTAAGTTGTATAGCTCATTATCAAACTCTTGAAATTAAAAAGGGTTCAGCTCTACATTTAAATCAGCTCTAAGTTGTATAGCTCATTATCAAACTCTTGAAATTAAAAAAGGTTCAGCTCTACATTTAAATCAGCTCTAAGTTGTATAGCTCATTATCAAACTCTTGAAATTAAAAGGGTTCAGCTCTACATTAAATCAGCTCTAAGTTGTAGTAGCTCATTATCAAACTCTTGAAATTAAAAAAGGTTCAGCTCTACATTTAAATCAGCTCTAAGTTCTGTAGCTCATGATCAAACTCTTGAAATTAAAAAAGGTTCAGCTCTACATTTAAATCAGCTCTAAGTTCTGTAGCTCATGATCAAACTCTTGAAATTAAAAAAGGTTCAGCTCTACATTTAAATCAGCTCTAAGTTCTGTAGCTCATGATCAAACTCTTGAAATTAAAAAAGGTTCAGCTCTACATTTAAATCAGCTCTAAGTTCTGTAGCTCATTATCAAACTCTTGAAATTAAAAAAGGTTCAGCTCTACATTTAAATCAGCTCTAAGTTCTGTAGCTCATGATCAAACTCTTGAAATTAAAAAAGGTTCAGCTCTACATTTAAATCAGCTCTAAGTTGTATAGCTCATTATCAAACTCTTGAAATTAAAAAGGGTTCAGCTCTACATTTAAATCAGCTCTAAGTTGTGTAGCTCATTATCAAACTCTTGAAATTAAAAAAGGGTTCAGCTCTACATTTAAATCAGCTCTAAGTTGTGTAGCTCATTATCAAACTCTTGAAATTAAAAAAGGTTCAGCTCTACATTTAAATCAGCTCTAAGTTCTGTAGCTCATTATCAAACTCTTGAAATTAAAAAGGGTTCAGCTCTACATTTAAATCAGCTCTAAGTTGTGTAGCTCATTATCAAACTCTTGAAATTAAAAAAAGGTTCAGCTCTACATTTAAATCAGCTCTAAGTTCTGTAGCTCATGATCAAACTCTTGAAATTAAAAAAGGGTTCAGCTCTACATTTAAATCAGCTCTAAGTTGTGTAGCTCATTATCAAACTCTTGAAATTAAAAAAGGGTTCAGCTCTACATTTAAATCAGCTCTAAGTTCTGTAGCTCATGATCAAACTCTTGAAATTAAAAAAGGTTCAGCTCTACATTTAAATCAGCTCTAAGTTGTGTAGCTCATTATCAACTCTTGAAATTAAAAAAGGTTCAGCTCTACATTTAAATGAGCTCTAAGTTCTGTAGCTCATGATCAAACTCTTGAAATTAAAAAAGGGTTCAGCTCTACATTTAAATCAGCTCTAAGTTGTGTAGCTCATTATCAAACTCTTGAAATTAAAAAAGGGTTCAGCTCTACATTTAAATCAGCTCTAAGTTCTGTAGCTCATGATCAAACTCTTGAAATTAAAAAAGGGTTCAGCTCTACATTTATATCAGCTCTAAGTTGTGTAGCTCATTATCAAACTCTTGAAATTAAAAAAGGGTTCAGCTCTACATTTAAATCAGCTCTAAGTTCTGTAGCTCATGATCAAACTCTTGAAATTAAAAAAGGGTTCAGCTCTACATTTAAATCAGCTCTAAGTTGTGTAGCTCATTATCAAACTCTTGAAATTAAAAAAGGTTCAGCTCTACATTTAAATCAGCTCTAAGTTCTGTAGCTCATGATCAAACTCTTGAAATTAAAAAAGGGTTCAGCTCTACATTTAAATCAGCTCTAAGTTGTGTAGCTCATTATCAAACTCTTGAAATTAAAAAGGGTTCAGTCTCTACATTTAATCAGCTCTAAGTTGTGTAGCTCATTATCAAACTCTTGAAATTAAAAAAGGTTCAGCTCTACATTTAAATCAGCTCTAAGTTCTGTAGCTCATGATCAAACTCTTGAAATTAAAAAGGGTTCAGCTCTACATTTAAATCAGCTCTAAGTTGTGTAGCTCATTATCAAACTCTTGAAATTAAAAAAGGTTCAGCTCTACATTTAAATCAGCTCTAAGTTCTGTAGCTCATGATCAAACTCTTGAAATTAAAAAAGGGTTCAGCTCTACATTTAAATCAGCTCTAAGTTGTGTAGCTCATTATCAAACTCTTGAAATTAAAAAAGGGTTCAGCTCTACATTTAAATCAGCTCTAAGTTGTGTAGCTCATTATCAAACTCTTGAAATTAAAAAAGGTTCAGCTCTACATTTAAATCAGCTCTAAGTTCTGTAGCTCATTATCAAACTCTTGAAATTAAAAACGGTTCAGCTCTACATTTAAATCAGCTCTAAGTTGTGTAGCTCATTATCAAACTCTTGAAATTAAAAAAGGTTCAGCTCTACATTTAAATCAGCTCTAAGTTGTGTAGCTCATTATCAAACTCTTGAAATTAAAAAGGGTTCAGCTCTACATTTAAATCAGCTCTAAGTTCTGTAGCTCATTATCAAACTCTTGAAATTAAAAAAGGTTCAGCTCTACATTTAAATCAGCTCTAAGTTCTGTAGCTCATTATCAAACTCTTGAAATTAAAAAAGGTTCAGCTCTACATTTAAATCAGCTCTAAGTTGTGTAGCTCATTATCAAACTCTTGAAATTAAAAAAGGTTCAGCTCTACATTTAAATCAGCTCTAAGTTCTGTAGCTCATTATCAAACTCTTGAAATTAAAAAAGGTTCAGCTCTACATTTAAATCAGCTCTAAGTTCTGTAGCTCATGATCAAACTCTTGAAATTAAAAAAGGTTCAGCTCTACATTTAAATCAGCTCTAAGTTCTGTAGCTCATTATCAAACTCTTGAAATTAAAAAAGGTTCAGCTCTACATTTAAATCAGCTCTAAGTTCTGTAGCTCATTATCAAACTCTTGAAATTAAAAAAGGTTCAGCTCTACATTTAAATCAGCTCTAAGTTGTGTAGCTCATTATCAAACTCTTGAAATTAAAAAAGGTTCAGCTCTACATTTAAATCAGCTCTAAGTTCTGTAGCTCATTATCAAACTCTTGAAATTAAAAAAGGTTCAGCTCTACATTTAAATCAGCTCTAAGTTGTGTAGCTCATTATCAAACTCTTGAAATTAAAAAAGGTTCAGCTCTACATTTAAATCAGCTCTAAGTTCTGTAGCTCATTATCAAACTCTTGAAATTAAAAAGGTTCAGCTCTACATTTAAATCAGCTCTAAGTTCTGTAGCTCATTATCAAACTCTTGAAATTAAAAAAGGTTCAGCTCTACATTTAAATCAGCTCTAAGTTCTGTAGCTCATTATCAAACTCTTGAAATTAAAAAAGGTTCAGCTCTACATTTAAATCAGCTCTAAGTTCTGTAGCTCATGATCAAACTCTTGAAATTAAAAAAGGTTCAGCTCTACATTTAAATCAGCTCTAAGTTCTGTAGCTCATTATCAAACTCTTGAAATTAAAAAAGGTTCAGCTCTACATTTAAATCAGCTCTAAGTTCTGTAGCTCATTATCAAACTCTTGAAATTAAAAAAGGTTCAGCTCTACATTTAAATCAGCTCTAAGTTCTGTAGCTCATTATCAAACTCTTGAAATTAAAAAAGGTTCAGCTCTACATTTAAATCAGCTCTAAGTTGTGTAGCTCATTATCAAACTCTTGAAATTAAAAAAGGTTCAGCTCTACATTTAAATCAGCTCTAAGTTCTGTAGCTCATTATCAAACTCTTGAAATTAAAAAAGGTTCAGCTCTACATTTAAATCAGCTCTAAGTTCTGTAGCTCATTATCAAACTCTTGAAATTAAAAAAGGTTCAGCTCTACATTTAAATCAGCTCTAAGTTCTGTAGCTCATTATCAAACTCTTGAAATTAAAAAAGGTTCAGCTCTACATTTAAATCAGCTCTAAGTTCTGTAGCTCATTATCAAACTCTTGAAATTAAAAAAGGTTCAGCTCTACATTTAAATCAGCTCTAAGTTCTGTAGCTCATTATCAAACTCTTGAAATTAAAAAAGGTTCAGCTCTACATTTAAATCAGCTCTAAGTTGTGTAGCTCATTATCAAACTCTTGAAATTAAAAAAGGTTCAGCTCTACATTTAAATCAGCTCTAAGTTCTGTAGCTCATTATCAAACTCTTGAAATTAAAAAAGGTTCAGCTCTACATTTAAATCAGATCTAAGTTGTGTAGCTCATTATCAAACTCTTGAAATTAAAAAAGGTTCAGCTCTACATTTAAATCAGCTCTAAGTTCTGTAGCTCATTATCAAACTCTTGAAATTAAAAAAGGTTCAGCTCTACATTTAAATCAGCTCTAAGTTGTATAGCTCATTATCAAACTCTTGAAATTAAAAAGGGTTCAGCTCTACATTTAAATCAGCTCTAAGTTGTGTAGCTCATTATCAAACTCTTGAAATTAAAAAAGGTTCAGCTCTACATTTAAATCAGCTCTAAGTTCTGTAGCTCATTATCAAACTCTTGAAATTAAAAAAGGTTCAGCTCTACATTTAAATCAGCTCTAAGTTGTGTAGCTCATTATCAAACTCTTGAAATTAAAAAAGGTTCAGCTCTACATTTAAATCAGCTCTAAGTTGTGTAGCTCATTATCAAACTCTTGAAATTAAAAAAGGTTCAGCTCTACATTTAAATCAGCTCTAAGTTCTGTAGCTCATTATCAAACTCTTGAAATTAAAAAAGGTTCAGCTCTACATTTAAATCAGCTCTAAGTTCTGTAGCTCATTATCAAACTCTTGAAATTAAAAAAGGTTCAGCTCTACATTTAAATCAGCTCTAAGTTCTGTAGCTCATTATCAAACTCTTGAAATTAAAAAAGGTTCAGCTCTACATTTAAATCAGCTCTAAGTTCTGTAGCTCATTATCAAACTCTTGAAATTAAAAAAGGTTCAGCTCTACATTTAAATCAGCTCTAAGTTCTGTAGCTCATTATCAAACTCTTGAAATTAAAAAAAGGTTCAGCTCTACATTTAAATCAGCTCTAAGTTCTGTAGCTCATTATCAAACTCTTGAAATTAAAAAAGGTTCAGCTCTACATTTAAATCAGCTCTAAGTTCTGTAGCTCATGATCAAACTCTTGAAATTAAAAAAGGTTCAGCTCTACATTTAAATCAGCTCTAAGTTCTGTAGCTCATTATCAAACTCTTGAAATTAAAAAAGGTTCAGCTCTACATTTAAATCAGCTCTAAGTTCTGTAGCTCATTACCAAACTCTTGAAATTAAAAAAGGTTCAGCTCTACATTTAAATCAGCTCTAAGTTCTGTAGCTCATTATCAAACTCTTGAAATTAAAAAAGGTTCAGCTCTACATTTAAATCAGCTCTAAGTTCTGTAGCTCATTATCAAACTCTTGAAATTAAAAAAGGTTCAGCTCTACATTTAAATCAGCTCTAAGTTCTGTAGCTCATTATCAAACTCTTGAAATTAAAAAAGGTTCAGCTCTACATTTAAATCAGCTCTAAGTTCTGTAGCTCATTATCAAACTCTTGAAATTAAAAAGGTTCAGCTCTACATTTAAATCAGCTCTAAGTTCTGTAGCTCATTATCAAACTCTTGAAATTAAAAAAGGTTCAGCTCTACATTTAAATCAGCTCTAAGTTCTGTAGCTCATGATCAAACTCTTGAAATTAAAAAAGGTTCAGCTCTACATTTAAATCAGCTCTAAGTTCTGTAGCTCATTATCAAACTCTTGAAATTAAAAAAGGTTCAGCTCTACATTTAAATCAGCTCTAAGTTCTATAGCTCACAATCAACTCTAGATTTTCAAATACGAATTGAATTCTAAATGCAACAATAAACCAGGAAACCAGACCGATGCCAAGACGTTCCTTGAAACAAGTAAGGGAAATGTAATTCACAACATGTGACGCGAAAAATGTTTTAAGTTCCAATCATACACTATGCGCATGCGCCAATAAACGCGAAGTGGTTTACACTATGGAATCATGGGATGCAGCCAACACATACACGGTATTTAACGAACCTAAAAGCTAACTAGGGTCTACTCCAACCTGTGAAAGACCAACCTAAAACTTAACCTAATGTAATTTAAGTACTCTAACCTGTGATAGAATGCAACGCCCGAAAATAAATAGTAAGAATTGAAATTCTGAAGTATATGTGAACAGTTAATTAGTACGTACTCTATGTTGGCTGCACTCGAACACGTCTTTGTTGTTGCATAGAATATTCGTTAAAATCAATATGGCTGCTACGTCTTCATATTACGTATGTGGTTAAATATAGAAAAATATATTGAAATAATCGTTAGAAAAGATGTAAAAATCATTGTAAATGATGGGAAGTAATTTTGTAAAATGAAACCCTAAGAATAAAATTTGACAGGAGTTTATGAAGGGATTAAAAATGTCGCGTCGCAGGTTGTAAGTAGCTTACATTTAAATCAGATCAGAATCAAGTATAAACTATTAATATTTTAATTATTCCATAAAATACAGCCCATTCAGTCTGCTTTAGCTCTCTAAAGAGCAATATATAACATTGGTCAACAGTGGTTTTGTTGCCCTTGATATAAGATTAATTTCGGATATATTTATGCTCACAATTCATGAAACTATCAATGATTTTGGAAGATTTGCTCTGGTTTTTTAAAAATCTTTATTTTCATTTTACACTACAAAAATCGGAAAATATGAAAAAAAAAATATAACATATATATTTATAATGTCAATTGTTTTTTGAAAAATTAGTATGCACTGACGTAAATAGAAAGAAAAATATCGAAAACCCATGTTATAACTTTTATAATTTTTTGGGGACAATCTATTTTTAAAGACCAGCAGTAATCTGCCATCATGAGACGGTTCCATCTACCCTGATACCTTTCCTCCATTACTTTTAGATCCTAGTGAAAGCGCACTCCTTGTTCGTCGCTATAATTTCCTAAATTATCCGGAAATCTATCCAGGTGACTGTGGAGAAAGTGTAACTTTATACTCATATTTGCTCCCAGAATCTTGAAGCTTATCAACTTGTTTTGCACAATTTCTTTATAATTTGGTGCTTTATAGTTAGCTATGGAATTTTCTACTGCCTGTACAAAACCCTTCCAAGCTTCACTTTCCGAAACAGTCATAACTTTGATAAAATTTGCACCTTTCATCAATTGCCGAATTTGAGGACCATCAAATATTCCGCCTTTTAACTTTTACAAACTGAGCTTAGGAAATTTTCTACAAATGTATTTGAAACATTCTCCTTCCTTGTCCAACGCTTTGACTAATTGTTTTATCACATCCAGATGCACGTCGTGAGTACTTTAATTTTGTCAAATAACTGAGATCACGGACGATGTGCGGAGTGAGGGGTGTGAGAGTGGGGATCACGTGATGTTTGTATACGCGAAAAAAATGCGCAGGAATCAAATCATGACTGGAAACGTAAATTTTATTAGTAACAAGCCGTTTACTGTTTAAGATATAAGATACGCAAAACTCATAAAAACTAGAGCACATTCAGCACTTTCATGAGTGTATTGGTAAATTGTGCACTTAAAAACTTAGAAATTCGCTGAGATATCCAGGACAACAAAAAAAAATTGTAGAGCTGTGTAATTAATTAATTTTCCTAATTATTTTAAACATTTTTCTAGCTTTTGGCTGATCTCAATACCGTCATTCAACTTTTCCTTTTGTATTAAATATGTCAATTGCAGTTTTTTTAAGGTATTATGTTCGTGACTGCCATCAGTAGTTCTGCATCTCACCAAAATATAGTAGGACTACACACATTAATAACAGTTCTTTTAAAAAAACATTAATTCTTCTTCTTCTTCAGCTTTCCCCCACTTACAGGTTTGCCGTCTTCAGTTTCCATTTATTTCTATCATTCCAATCTCCTTCTTCCAAATTCCTATCATCCATTATAGTTCTGATATAGGTTTTCCATTTCCATTTTGGTCTGCCACGTTTATTTCTTCCAGGGGGTGATCATTGGTATATATTTTTGACCATCTTTCATTTTCCATTCTTTGTACATGGCCATACCATTTAAGCGTTTGATTTTCAATCCTCTTAACAACAGATGTGGTGACATTCATTTCTCTCCAAAGGAATTAATTTCTTATTTTATCCTGTCTTGTTTTTTGAAGGCTTCAATGCATTTCCCAGAAACAGGATTTAAGTTACGTGAATTATATCATCTATTTTCAGACATTCAAAACAAACAAACAAACGATAACGGTACTTGAGATCACAATAAGCGTGAAGACCAAAACACATTCCTCTACTATTCATAAATGTTAATAGAAGATTACCCTGTCAAGGTGGGATGTACAAAATATTGCAAAATGCAGAGTTAAGCGAGTGTACCTCGTTTTCTGAGTTTAAGGCCATTTAACTGCCGGCGAGTTTACCTCTTCTTTTGAGGTACCCAACAAGACTTAGAGCACGTGAGACGTATGTAAAACAATGAAGAATAATTGGAAATCCACTTTCCCAGTTGATATGTTATTTTTTATTTTCTAGTGTGTAAGGTTTACAACGACTCCATAACTGCTGAGAATCCGCCACATATCGTGTTTGATATGACAATGAGCGGCGTGCCTTCAGAAACAGCCAAGTCCTTCACAGCGGCGCTCGCTCTTCCCACAATCAGCACGTCTTTTGGTCAAGAAGGAGATCTTCGGTAAGTCGGTCTTTTTTACTAGAAGTCAAATCTCAACCCAAATGTCATGTGATCTGGAAAATATGATTATATTAATTAATTCTTCTTCTTCTTCTTCTTCTTCTTCCTTCCAAGTATTAGGCCAAGGCCTGTTACGATCCTATAGAAAATTTTCCCTCCAGCGTTTTGATCCTTCCGGGAAATTCTCGTATAAGACTTGAAAGCATAATAATAGTCCCTTCGATTGGTTACTGGCCAAAGGAAGGCAAGACCAATGATGGGGCTGCCATGTTATAGCCTCTGTTCAGGCTTTTCTGGAGAAGAAAAGAAAATAAAGGAAAGAAGAAATGGAAAAAAGGAAAGACTCCCTAGCCCTCGGATGCCCTAATAGCGTCGGGGGTCGAAAAAAACAAGAGTTAACCAAGAGAGGTTAGATAGTAAAGTTAAAAGAGTGCAAAACACAAGTAAGTGGAAGAAATGTTTTGCACATCTCTATGTATATATGATAAAAATACCATTCTGAAATCTGCAAAGGAAGAAAGTGGTGAGGCGCCAATGTAAGCGCTGGAAGCGACGTTTCCATATTTTTTTTACAAAAATAAACTATTTTAAATATAATTTAAAATTATAAAATTCAAATGGAGTTGATCTTCTGCTCCTCCTCTTCCAATCCAACGCCCTGGAATGGTGTTAGTCAGGTAACGTCGGACGTGGTTAGAGAAATGCAGCCGTGATAGGGACTTCAAGCTTTTCTCTTTCTTGGAACGTTGGAATTGTGTTTGTAGTTTTTGTAGTTTGGAGGAAATAAATGTTTGAAGTCAGTTCCTTCTTTCTGAATAGCCCTGTAGGCTATATATTAATGACTCCTCATTTGTCTTTTATTTAAATATTGCATTTTAATCTAGTATTGTTCACTTCACAAACAGGAATGAGACGCACAAGGAAATTAAACATAGGCTCAATTCTGGAAATGCGTGCTATTATGCATTGCAGAGACTCTTGATGTACCAACTCCATTCAAAAAACGTTAAACTGAAAATATATAAAACTATTGTTCTACCAGTTATATTATATGGATGTGAAACATGGACTCTTATTTTAAGGGAGGAAAGGAGATTACAAGTATTTGAGAATAAAGTACTTAAGAAAATTTTTGGACCAAAGAGAGATGAACAGACAGGTGAATGGAGAAGACTACATAACAGTGAACTACATGGTCTTTATAGGAGGCCAGATATAATCCATCCATAGTAATTCTGCCCGAAGGCAGGTCCTTCACTGCAATCATAAAATTTTCATGATATGCTTGCGGCTTTACTAGGAAATTGTGTAGGTGTGGTAGCTTCCCGTTGCTTTCTACACCGGTGAAGGATGATGGCAATAATGATAATGGAAAAGGATGATAATGATAAGGATGATGGCCATATGATTTCGGGGACCGTTTGGGCCTTAAAGTTTTCCTGACATTTGTCTTAGAGGTGAGGAAAAACCCCGATAAAAACCTCACCCAGATTAACTGCCCCGACCGGGGATCAAACCCGGGCCCGCTGCGTGACAAGGCAGCACGCTACCTCGAGACCACAGCGGTGGACCTAGATATAATCAGAACAGTTAAGTCTCGTAGACTGCGATGGGCAGGACATGTGGCACGAATGGGGAATGAAAGACGTGCATGGAAGCTTCTTGTAGGAAAACCAGAGGGAAAACGCGCAGTTCGTAGACCAAGAATGAAGTGGGAGAATAACATTATATATGATATGAGGGAAGTAGATTATACAGGGGATGATTGGAAAATATTGCCTCAGGATAGGGATATATGGAGAGCTTATGTCCGCGCGGCCATGAACCTAGGTTCGATAGTGCCAGTGAGTTAGTTATTGACTTCGTGTAGGCTGTTTGTGCCGGACTCCATTAAGAAAACAGAATTAGTATTGAATATTTGATAATAAATATTCTGTCATTAGTCATTTGTTGGGAAAACAAAACAGATAGATTATCAATTAAGATCCAGTATATATCAGTAACAAAACATGTGTTTTATATGAAATGTTCACATATTAAATACAGTACAATACTGAAACAAATATTTTTGTGCGTGGGATACAATAAAGTACAATTAAATTGGCAGAAAATCGATGAAACCTCATTACATTAGGTCTACTTTCATCTGTAACAATTTAACATACTCACATCCACAATTTATTAACTTTAAATAAACAGATTAATTGTATTGTAAGCCTATGTTTTCCCTTAACAGATATTTAGGCGCTCTCCCCCTACAGGGAAGAATTTGAACCATACTAATTTAGTTAAACTTGTTTTCGTATAGATGTCATTTTGAGTGGTCCGTGGTCAGCGTTCCGCCTCATACTGACATCTAGGAAACCAAAGTAGTACTAGGACGGGAAAATTCGGTAAATTTTGCTTAGAGGCCTTTTCATTCAGGCTTAAGGATTTTTTACGAGCCTGAAAATCTTCAGACTCGGGACCCACGGCTTAAAGTCCCTCCCGGAGGAGTTGCTCCTTGCATTTTTCCGTCCTAAAAAATCCATCGACCCCGGCCGGGTTTGAACCCGCGACCCTCGGGACCAGAGGCAAGGAGCACCGCGGCCGACTTAAACAGATTAATTAAGGTGCTAAAAACCATCCATAACGACCCATGAGAATGTTTACTATTGGAGCTTTACACCAACAGTTGTATAGTTGTCCCGAAAAGAGATGTAACCTACAAGATTTTGAAAGTTGAGTTTTCAGTGGATTAGTGATCTATCTGGAGAGTATCACGACATGTTGCGTGTAAAACTATCCATACTCTCTTCCAGACCTGTTTTATTTATTTTTAAAAGTTGGCTTTTAAGCGAATAGTGATCTATATGTAACAAAATGGCGGAAGCAGTTAGTCAAGTCAATAATAGCAGTGCAGAAAAACAATTATTGCACATGTGCAAATTCATTCCACCACATTTCCGTGAATTCTAATCAGAATCTTAGAGAAATTGAGTGAAAATAAGAAAGACACAAAGAATGTAACGAAATAACATTAAATGGAAAATAAATACTAAAAACTGATTAAGTTATAATTTTTTCTAACTGAATCAGTGTTCAATGTGTATTTTCTATTTCTTATTGTAGCATTTCTAGTTAAATATGTGATAGATCATTTTTCCACTCTATAGAGATAGGTCACTTCTCCACTCAATTCTGTATTAAATTGTTAATATTTAGTTATTAGCAAGTTATTTTACATTCAAATTGTCTGTATATGTTTCCAATAGGATGAGAGATTAAAATGTATGTGATATAATAAAGGTAATAGCCTCAAAATGAACATTATACGTTTTTTTCTTCGTTTTTCCAACAATTTGTAATTTTATTTAAATTAAATTGGGAAGAAACATTATGAGGTTTTATCATTAATAGTGAGTGGAGAACATATTTTAATCGACTCACCTCATACATTTTCAAACTTCTTTGATACCGACGGTTTCAGACAATATCATGTCCTTCTTCAGTCATGGCTTCCACTGATGAAATTCTGTGATTGTTGATTTCTTTAGTGACATCACCTCTTGTGCTGCCATCTTTCGTTGGGATTATAAACTTTGTAATTAAATTTTTATCCATCGGAATATCGAAATTCATAGATCGATATTTATTCTTCTGAATGAATATCATTTCAAACTTTTGAAACAATTGGATAAACACATTGGATAATTGGAATTGACAATTTATGAAATTATATTCATTCAGAAGAATAAATATCGATCTATGAATTTCGATATTCCGATGGATAAAAATTTAAATACAAAGTTTATAATCCCAACGAAAGATGGCAGCACAAGAGGTGATGTCAATAAAGAAATCAACAATCACGGGATTTCATCAGTGGACGCCATGACTGAAGAAGGACATGATATTGTCTGAAACCGTCGGTATGAAAGAAGTTTGAAAATGTATGAGGCGAGTCGATTAAAATATGTTCTCCACTCACTATTAATTTGTAATTTGTTGGTTAGATGTCTTTTCGGGGCAACTATTCAATTTGAGAAAAAAAAACGTGTATCTCTGAAGTCAAATTTTGATGTTAATGGTTAATATAAACTATCGAATTGGGACTGAAATAGGCAGTGGAAAATACTTATAGGAAAGCTATAGGGAAAGCATCCAGTAGGATGGCCAAGAATCAGTGAATGTTTTTTAATAATCGTCTGCATATTTCACTTCGCTCAAATCATGGTTACGGTGACCCAGAAGGCCAGATGTTATGAAAAAATGCATTATCATTTTTTATCAAGTAAAATACTAGAAAGATTGCTCTTTAATATGTTATAATTATCTTGTTTCTAAGTGTGTTTATTATTTGTTTTAAATATTCCCCGTCCCTTTAAAATGTGGGCGTGAGCCGTCAACTCTCTCCCATAGTTAGCATTCATTTTTTCAATATATAAACATAATTTTCTTCTAAACTATTAAAGCTAGAGACCAGGGCTTCAATATACAGTTGTTACCATATTCATGTTGTGATAGCTCAGTAATTAAAGAATTTAGGTTGCAAAATACAGGGTAAAAAACTGAAAGAAAATATTTGTAAAGATTTTTTTTCATTTTTGTTACAACTTACTTACTTACTCACTGGCACTCTCGAACCCGTAGGTTCATTGCCGCGCGGACATAAGCTCTCCATACATCCCTATCCTGAGCTAATGCTTTCCAATCATTCCCTGTATAATCTACTTCCCTCAAATCATACTTAATATTGTTCTCCCACCTCATTCTTGGTCTACCAACTGGGCGTTTTCCTTCTGGCTTTCCTACAAGAAGTTTCCATGCACGTCTTTCATTACCCATACGCGCCACATGTCCTGCCCACCGCAGTCTACGAGACTTAACTGTTCTTATTATATCTGGCTTTCTATAAAGACCATGTAGTTCATTGTTATGTAGTCTTCTCCATTCACCTGTCTGTTCATCTCTCTTTGGTCCAAAAATTTTCCTAAGTACTTTATTCTCAAATACTCGTAATCTCCTTTCCCCCCTTAAAGTAAGAGTCCATGTTATAAATGCATATCTATATTAATCCTTATGGTAAAAGACTCTAAATATATGAACGTTTCCACTGTAAAAATGTCAACTTGATAGGATTAATAGTTGAGGAGAAAATGTTCCTTACATTTAACATTATAAGTATAGGGTGTTCCGGGTCCCCTTAGTGTTGTTGTCCCACGCCCCCCCACTCTTGCCCTACATACCTTCTTAAAACCTATGTAATATAATTTTCATGACCGACAGAGTGTTGAGCGATTATATCGATTTGAAAGAAGGTCATGCGAATGACGCACTGTCATCAAATAGCTTGATAACCCACAAGAATTGTACTTGCAACTCATTACTTAATAAATAACACCAAGAACAAATCTTATTCACAAGTAAATGTGTCCACAGTATGAGCAAGTGCACGCGCTCGGGAGCTGTTCACTTACAGAATATAGTATTAATAAACTAACTATAGGCTATAACTAATTTACTAGCGCTATTGAACCCGTAGTTTCATGGCCGCGCGGACATAAGCTCTCCATACATCCCTATCCTAAGCTAAACTTTTCCAATCATTCCCTGTATAATCTACTTCCCTCAAATAATGGGTAATATTATTCTCTCACCTCATTCTTGGTCTACCAACTGGGCGTTTTCCCTCTGGTTTTCCTACAAGAAGCTTCCATGCACGTCTTTCATTCCCCATTCGTGCCACATGTCCTGCCCATCGCATTCTACGAGACGTAACTGTTCTTATTATATCTGGCTTTTTATAAAGACCATGTAGTTCACAGTTATGTAGTATTCTCCATTCACCTTTCTGTTCATCTCTCTTTGGTCCGAACAGTTTCCTAAGAACTTTATTCTCAAATACTCGCATTCTCCTTTCCTCCCTTAAAGTAACGGCCTATATTTCGCATACCTTTTAGTATAACTGGTAGAATAATAGTTTTATATATTTTCAGTTTGTCCACCGCTGTGGTCTCGGGGTAGCGTGCTGCCTTGTCACGCAGCGAGCCCGGGTTCGATCCCCGGTCGGGACAGTTTTTCGGGGTGAGATCTTCATCGCGGTTTTTCCTCACCTGTAAGACAAATGTCAGGAAAACTTTAAGGCCAAAACGGTCCCCGAAATCATATGGCCATCGCAATCATCATCATTCATATTCATCTTAGGTTAAGGTTAGGATTAGGGACTCTCCTGGCGCACCATTATCATCATCATCACCCATCATATCATCGGGACAACGTAACCCCGCCTTCCAGGCGCCCCAACCTCAGAAGTGGGTTACAAATACGCCATGCCAGGAGAGAAACCAGGAATGTCGAAAGACAAACCTGGGGCATTTGAAAAAAAAAATTATATATATATATATATATATATATATATATATATATATTTTTTTTCAGTTTAACGTTTTTTGAAAGGAGTTGGGACATCAAGAGTCTCTGCAATGCATAATAGCACGCATTTCCAGATTTGAGCCTATGTTTAATTTCTTTGTGCATCTCATTCCTATTTGTGATTATTGTTCCTAGGTATTTGAATTCTGCCACTTCCTCAAAATTTCCCTCATTTGTCATTAGCTGTCCATTTCCATTATATATAGTATTAATACATTACAAAAATTTACATAAAGGAAGAGGGGATATATATATATTATATTGCAGATTTTCGCGGATGTAAGTATGAATAAGAAAGTTTTCTTGGGTTTTCCGCGTCTTGGATTCAAGTTCGGCCTCTGGCCACTGACTCCGACGTTTCGGCATGATCCCACATGTCATTATCAAGGAATGATAAGTTCGAGTCACAGGTTTAGGTCTTATATAATTAAATACATAGAGTTTTCGCTGTGGTCCGGATGGGTGTATGTCTTCGGAAACGGACCACAGCGAAAACTCTATGTATGTTATCATATAAGACCTAAACCTGTGGCTCGAACGTATCATTCCTTGATAATGACATGTGGGATCATGCCGACACGTTGGAATCAGTGGCCAGAGGCCGAACTTGAATCCAAGACACGGAAAACCCAAGAAAACTTTCTTATTCATATATATACATAGACATGAAATAAATTCTGCCATACAAAACTACTAAAAATAATAAAAGAGGAAATAAAATGAACAAAACAACATAGAATATATTAATATCAGACTAAATAACGTAATTAAAGACATTAGGAAATAGTATAAAAACAAAACAAATTTAGGAGAAAGTTTCAAAATATAAAAGTCTCTTTAACTAACACAACGGCAACGGAGGTGAGGTAGTATATTGAGATATGTTGATCATTTTTAATAAGGTACCCATGTCCGGAAATGATGCGTTTTGACACTATGAGTAGTTAATTATGTCACAAGATCAGTGTTAGTTCCAAGGATTTGAAGACTCATTACTTGACAACACCTCACAGGTACGGAACCTGTGATACGTGGCTTCGCAACGGAATGTGGCTGCAACACGACGGAGCTCCAGCTCACTTCCATGACAATGTGACGAGACATTTGGATACCACGTATCCAGGTCGAGGGGGACCAGTCCCATGGCCTCCGAGATCACCTGATCTTATCCCTCTCGACTACTTTTTGTGGGGCGACATGAAACAGTCTGTTTATCAGACTCATGTACAGTCACGTATGGATCGTATAGCCCGAATCCACGCTGCTAGACAAATAATTCAAACGAGGCCAGGCGTATTTGAACGTGTGCGCCAATCACTACACCGCCGATGTGCGTTCTGCAATGAGATGGGAGGTGGATATTTTGAACACCTGATGCGATAGTGAGAGTATTGTCAAGTATCGAGTCTTCAAATCCAACCAACGGAACTGTTGAGAATTTAGCTACTCATAGTGTGAAAACGCATCATTTCCGGACATTGGTACCTTGTTAAAAACAGGATCAACATATCTCAATATACCACCTCACCTCCATTGTCGGTGTTTTTTTGCAACACCCTGTTTATATAGAACATCATTTTCATTAATTGTAAAATAATGTTAATGAAGAACGGCACACTGTGTTAGAATATGATGTATTTTCAACAAAAATCAATACATTCTGTCATTTGTTAATAAGTTGATATTTATTTTCAGACAATGGCGCTCGCTGAATGAAAACGAACAAAAGTACTTGATCCAGATAATGCCTCCAGCCGACATCATACCAGAAATAATCCGCAGCATTGTTGTCTTTCAGAATATCACTAACGCTGGGATTCTTTTTGACGACTCCATTGGTAAGTTTCAGTCCTTTAAACAATTAAAACTCCATTATTTATATTTGAAGAGAAAAATTTTCGCCCAGACCGAGACTCGAACCCGGGACCCTTGGCTTTCCGGGCCAAGTGTTCTACCAACTGAGCTACCTAGGCGAGTTACGATCTAGACGCAAATTTTTCTCTTATATACATTCTAAGCAACGGGAAGCTACCACACATACAATTTCCTAGTAAAGCTGCAAGCATAGCATGAAAATACTATGATTGCAGCGAAGGACCTGCCCTCGGGCAGAATTACTATGGATGGATACATTCTAATTCCCTCGTGCCAAATGCTTGAAACCTTTGTTTCTATCTTTGCAAATGGCGGCTTCTTAGTTAAGAAGACATTTGTTGGGGAAAAAAAATTGCTTAACTGTAATGTTAGCCACTAGATGTCAGTTGGAAAAAAATTCCGCTACCACTTGTGTGAATTGAGAATACTACATGTATAAGAAAATTGTATGTTTGTGTTGGAATTCTTGGGTAGCTCAGTTGGTTAGAGCGCTAAAGGTACAGATTTTAGAGACTCGAGTTCAAACCCCGACTCAAGTATTCATTTTTCTTTTCATATCATATTTGCCTTCATTGCCAAATGTCAAAAATATATTTATAATATCTATATATACAAGCGTTACTGCTATAAAGTAAATATTCTCTTAAAAATTTGCTTAACTGTTATGTTAGCCACTAGATATCAGTTGGAACAAATTTCCGCTACCTCTTGCGTGAATTGAGAATACTACATGTATAAGAAAATTGTATGTTTGTGTTGGAATTCTTGGGTAGCTCAGTTGGTTAGAGCGCTAAAGGTACAGACTTTAGAGACTCGAGTTCAAATCCCGACTCAAGTATTAATTTTTCTTTTCATATATATATATATATATATATATATATATATATATAGAGAGAGAGAGAGAGAGAGAGAGAGAGTTATCAATCAAGTAATCTGGTTTGTGTGTTACTTATCAACGAGTGTTACAATTCCTTCTTCACAGTAAACCTTGATGTTTCAAGTTCAGGACGAGAGCTAGTCTCTCATATCCGGATTTGAACAATGGCTGATTTAATTCACTATTTTGTTTGCAGTAATGGACCATAAATACAAGTCTCTGTTGCAAAACATACCAACTCGACACATGATCGTCAAGGCTGACACCAAAGGTGGAAGAGCACAACTGGAAAGATTGAGGTCACGTGACATTTTCAATTACTTCATTGTTGGGCGCATGTCAACTATAAATGCAATGCTCTATTTTGCAGAACACAAGAAGTATTTTGATCGCCAGTTTGCTTGGCATGGAATTACCACAGTAAGCTACATGTTATAAAAATAACAACCTGTTAATTTAGTTTTATTTATGATGTAGGCCTAATGGTCTTTTATAGGGCAAGGCATTTAATTACCTACAAATTGGTAAAAAATGCAAAATAAAAAATGCATTTATGACCTAAAAATGCAAAAAAAAAATGTATATTGGTAAAAAATGCAAAATGGAAAATGCATTTATGACCAAAAAAATGCAAAAAAAATGTAAATTGATAAAAATTCAAAATAAAAAATGCATTTATGACCTAAAAATGCAAAAAAATGACGAATAAAATAAAAAAATGACGAATAAAAAGTTAAGAATTACCAATAAAAAAACTATTTATTAGATTAAGTACTCACTTGATTACTGAATTACATAAAATTTAACTTGACATCAAAATATTAAAAGAAAAGTATTTAAAAAATACATATTACAGTACCTTTTATTGCAGAAAATCCATTTCAATTACACAGTGCACTTTTACAGCAATTTTGAATTGCTGTTAACAATCAGAATAAGGGTAGAAGGTAGCATAAGCTCTAAGAAATTGAATAAAATTCCTAGAAGTGGGCAAGTCATATGCACATATCTTGAAAAATAGGGGTATTAGTTAGCAAAACAACTACTTAATTCCAAGAAATTGTATTGACAAGGAAAAATACTGAATTATAATAAAAATCTTAAATCAAATACAAATAATGTCACAGCCTTCCGGAAAAGTGTACAAAATGCTCAAAATGACCTAAAAATTGCCAAAAAAGACAAATCCCTGGAAAAGTTTAGAAAATGCAAAAAAAAAAAGTCCTATCGAATTGCTTTTATTTAATCCGTTTTTTAATGCCGTACATTTTCATATATGTAAGCAATGTTTCAACCTTCATAAGAAAAAATATGCAAAATCATTAATTGCCTTGCCCTATTTATAAAACTCGATAACGCTTATCAATTCCCTTAAATTATTTGTGCCATGTTTTAGAGGAAGTTCGGGTAATGTGGACCCTTCGGTTTGAGTGGACCCTGTTAATATATTTTTAATTGGTGCTCCCCTCAAACAAAAAAAAATCTTTCAATTTCTTCCCTCATCAACTCTGACGTGCTCATGGCCAGCTTCTCTCATTCTTTGTGCGAAGAAGGGTTTATTTGTGATATTTATGAAAATGACCACTTTTTTCAAGCTAAGAATCAATTCTTAATTTCTGCTGTTGAATATTACAAATATTGAAAAACTCCAAAATATATTATATTATGTAGATGCTGTTTTAATATACTGACGGGTTTGGTTTGATATTACTTGACATGGCTGCTTATAAAATAATTAAAGGTGCCAAGGGAATTCGGTTAATGTGGACACCCCACGAGGTGTAAAGTGAGCCTGGGCCCACTTTACATGAAAGCATATATTTTATCAAAAAGGGTGTTATATGTAAAAGCCATACACTTAATTAATTTTATTTAATATCCTTGTAATTTTACCTAAGCCCAAAGACCGTCGCTGTCTGCAGATGAATGACGTGTGGATGTTATAATCAACGGTAATTTTTCAAAACATTAAATAAATATGATCTACCGCTGTGGTCTCGATGTAGCGTGCTGCCTTGTCACGCAGCGGGCCCGGGTTCGATCCCCGGTCGGGGCAGTTTTTTCTGGGTGAGGTTATTATCGGGGGTTTTCCTCACCTGTAAGACAAATGCCAGGGAAACTTTAAGGTCCGAACGGTCCCCGAAATCATATGGCCATCATCATCATCCTTCACCGGTGTGGAAAGCAACGGGAAGCTACCACACCTATAATTCCTTAGTAAAGCTGCAAGCATAACATGACAATGCTATGATTGCAGTAAAGGACCTGCCTTCGGGCAGAATTACTATGGATGGAAATAAAGATTAAATTAAATAACAGATTTTCTGAAGAAGGAATTATAAATCGTGGTGTGAGACAAGGCTGCCCCCTATCCCCAACACTCTTTGAAATTTATATCAATGAAGTAATATGTTGCTGGAACAGGACATATAAATTTGGAATAAGAATATCAGAAAATAGAAAATTAAACACCCTATTGTTTGCAGATGACCAAATAATAATAGCAAATTCAGAAGATAATCTACAGAAAGGTCTGTATGAACTTAACAAAATTACAGAAGAATATGGTTTGAAGATATCTACAGAAAAAAAAAAAAACAAAAATTATGGCATTTCAAGGTGTAGATCCTGTCAGAAGTACAATTGTACTGGACAATAAAATTTTGAAGCAGGTGAATAATTTTACATATCTAGGATGCAATATCTCATATGAAGAAGAAAAGGATGTAAATGCAAAAATATCTAAATTTTTAAGAATTTTAGGGTTAATAAATTCTATCTTCAAGCCACAATTAGTCCAAAAGCATTCAAGACTAAAAGTGTATAAAACACTGGCTCTTTCAACTCTTTTGTATGGTAGCGAAGTATGGACGTTGAAACAGAAGGATATACAGATACTTAGATCTGCTGAAATGAGATACCTTCGGAGGACTGCAGGATACACACTACTAGATCACAACAAAAATGAAGACATCTTAGAAGAATTACACATGGAATCTTTAGAAAACAAAATTTCTGATTATAAGTCAAGATGGATGCAACATGTTCATCGAATGGAAGATCACAGAATACCCAAACAAATGTCAAGATATCAACCTGCAGGAAGAAGAAGACTTTTGGATGGTGTTTCTCTTGAGGCCGAAACAGGTCAACAAATGGCCTAAATTCGTGAATGTACTATGATGATGATGATGATGGAAATAAATATTAACTTTTTTAATTACGATCAGCCGTAAATACTTTCAGATTATTTTGTATTCTCTGGATAAATTAATAGAGTAAATAAACTTAAAATAGTTTAAAAACTAGAATGGACTCTGGGGTCCACTTTACCTGAATATGGAAGTTAAAGTGGACATTCCTTGTAATGTAAAAAAGTTTATGAATTATGAAGATGCTTTCATATTTGAATAAAATAACAATGATATTTCTTTGTTATAACACTAATGATAATCATAAGTAATGCCACGAGTGATTTCCAATTTATCTAGAGAATTTGGAAATCAAGAGTGGCATTTGTTAGGAGTATTTAACGAATAAAATTAAGCTGTTTACTCACAAATCATTATTTAAATACAGTTATTTAAAAATATTAATTTATTTAATGTAAACGGCGATGATTGAAAACAAATGAGAAACGATTGTTACGCATGTTCGTCACTGCAACCAGATCATATTATTTATTGCCAAAGGATCGCAGTATTGTAAGAATGCACCCTAGTGGAGAAATTTATTAGCGACATTATCGGTATTAATTAATTTCTGATGGCCTATGATGTAAATATGTCAATTATATTTTTCTGCAACGTCATTTCCGGGGAAATAATTCGTTTAAGAAAGTGCAAACAGTGGTTTCTCTTTTCTGTGGTATAATCAATTGCTACAAATGTTTTTATATTATCTCCCGCAAGCACTGTGAACTGACATTCGTGAACTATATATACAATCTAGTAGCCGTATTTCTTAGAGAGTCAATCACTGCAAAATAATGCTATGACCTATTCAGAATGTTAAAAAGGAGGAGGTTTCTTTAATATGATAAACTTCGGTTGATAAATTCGAGGTGAAACACGATTGTGATTGGTTGTAATTAAAATATCATTGAAATGTGATTGGTCATTGACTCCCATTTGGGGCATGAATTAAATAATCACTATAATTAAACGAAATTCAAATCCCGTAATAATTAAAAGAAGAAAAACAATAAATTCTAAACAGATGTCCACATTATCTGAACTTCCTCTATTATTATTATTATTATTATTATTATTATTATTATTATTATTATTATTATTATTATTATTATTGCAAAATATCATTTATTTGTTATAGGACAGCGACCAGATTGTCTGTAACTGTATAAATGCTACGGTGTTTTATGTAAAACCGATTCAAAATCCCAAGTTTACGGATCATTATGACCTCCTGAAAACAAAATACGAACTTACCGAAATGCCAGAAATTACGTCTTCTTTCTACTTTGATGTGGCAGTCAGAACTATAATCGCAGCCAAGTAAGTAAAATTTAATTTTAATTGTATTTAGTTTCATTCTATTATTAGACATTAATTTCATTATTATTCAATATGACAGATAATGAATTGTTCAATAACTATTATTGTAATTTTTTTGTATTCATGTGTAACATATGTTTGTCCTGTTTTATATGACTATTATTGTATTTTTTTTTGTATTCATATGTAACATATGCTTGTTCTGGTGAGTGGAAGAGAAGGCCACATGGCCTTAACTCCACCAGGCTAAATAAATAAATAAATAAAATAAAATAAATAAAATTGTAGACCAATTTATCGATGAATCGATGAATCTTTAAAATCATTTCTGTGTTATTTGCCTAAACATAAGACATAACTTAATGCTGAAAATAATTTGTAAGACTCAACTATTTAGAAATTAGAAACAGGTTGGTCGCCATTCCGTAGTCGGTAGAGTTCCTACATTCTATTCTGGTGGCCCAGATTTGTTACTGGCAAGATAGATTTTAACCCATTCGCCTAAGGGACGAGATAGACTCGTAGGCAGTTAAATGGCCTTCAACTCAGAAGACGAGGTACACTCGCTTAACTCTGCCTGTTATATTTCGTAATATTTTGTACATCCCTTGACAGGATAATGCTTTGTTAGCATTTATGAATAGTAGAGGAATGTGTTTTTGCCTTCATCCTTATTGTGATCTCAAGTACCGTTATCATTTGTTTGTTTTTAATGACTGAAAATAGACAATATAATTTACGGTAACTTAAATCCGGTTTCTGAGAAAATTATTTGAGCATTTAAACCTGAAACGAATGGGTTAAATTTCCAACTTGGATATGGGTATGTGTCCTTTGTCTTGCACTGTCTGCGGCGGTGCTCCTGACATACTATGCTGCAGATCTACGGAGGTCCGCCACTGTGTGCTTCAGAGTTCCTACTTCTTGTCTACAGGGAATCATAAGTAGTTCGGTTTTTATGTAGGACAAAATTGACAAAATATATTTAGGATTTTTAATGGACCATATTAACCTTTTTTGCAGTGGCGTGCATTCAACCCCAGCACTGCTGGGGTAATTAGTATATTATTAATTTATAATTCTTCTTCTTCACTTCACGGGCTAGGCAAATTGTCTGTTCCGCCTCACAGTTGTTCTGTCCATCTTTTCACTGGTCTTCCTACATTCCTTGAACCTCTTGGCTTGTAGTTGAATGCTGCTCTTGGTAATCTTGTTACATTCTTTCCACATGTGTAAACCATTTCTCTCTATATTCTCTGATTTTCTCATCCAATGGATATATATTTAATTCTGTTCTTATATCTTCATTCCTTATCCGATCCAATCTTGTGCAGCCTTTTATTCTTCTAACGAAGTTCATTTCTGCGCTTTGTATTCTACTATGTAATTTTTTGGTCATTACCCAAGTTTCCCTCCCATAAAGTAATACAGAACTGCCAATGTTTAATAAAACTTCAATCTAGTATCTCTTCTTGTTTTATTCTCTAATATTTTATGTGTAGTTCCGCAAATAATTTGAAATTTCGACAGTTTCATATGTTTGTCTCTTTCAGTTTTTGTGTTTATAGTAAAATTACAACCCACACAGGTTGTCATGCTAGCACATTTTATTTCTGCCATGGATGCTGGACCACAAGATAGTTTGCCCATAATACTTTATTCTCCAAGAACCGCGCACATTTCCTTCATTTTTTTTCCAAATTCTTGGTTTTGCTGAAGAATATATTTTAGTTTTAAGGAGCAAGCTGTATCCACAGGCCCTAGAATATCCATGCAATATTATCTATAGAGTGTTTCAATTGTGTAGACGCACTTTCCAAACCACGAATAGCTTCAGGAAAGTTGCTATGTTTATCTTCGTCTGATTTCTGATTTGTAAATTATAGTAAGGATGTTTTCTGTTATATTTGAAAGGAAAAATTTTCGCCTAGACCGAGACTCGAACCCGGGACTTTTGGCTTTCCGGGTCAAGTGCTCTACCAACTAAGCTACCGAGGCGAGTTGCGACCTAGACGCATTTTTTTCTCTTTATACGTTGTAATTCCCTCGCGCCAATTGCTTGAAAACCTTTGCTTCTACCTTTGCAAATGGCGGCTTCTTAGTTAAGACATTTATTGGGAATTTAACACTACTTTATAAAGCCAGTAGGGCGACTATTGATGTTTCTATTATTAATTTAACACTTCTCATTGAAGTTGGTAGAGCAGTTGGCCCGGAAAACCAAAGGTCCCGGGTTCGAGTCTCGGTCTAGGCGAACATTTTTCTCTTCAAATATAATTTATCCTTCAGTGGGAAGTGTTAAATTAATAATAAGTCAATGTTTTCTATTGTTTCAATGTGGTGGCCGGCATTGATACATGTTTGGGTTAGCGAGATTTTCCTTCTGTGTACATGAAATCTTTAAATCCTGTAATAAAATTTCTGCTGCTTCTACATATACAGAATTTATTACAGTCTTTACATGTTAATTTATAAACTCATATATTGTTAAATATATTGTTTTCTTGTATTCCATTAATGTATTGTTTAATTTATTATTACTCTTGCATGCTATGTGTAAATATTTGTCTAGTTTTTCAATGTCGTATATTTTTTCCAGAGCCATCGAGAGTGAAGACTACTGGAAGAAATATGTTACATGCAATGCATTTGATGAAAACAATCCTCCAAAGAATGACGTCAATTTAATCAAAGCCTTCAAAGAGGTATGTTTTTTTTTCATATTAAACTCTTATTTTTACTGGATATGAGTGACAGATCGGAAGAGAAAATACTCATTTATAATTAATTCATAATTTATTAATTGAATACATTTTAAAGGCAATTCAGAATTCTGTTACAAACTTCTGGGGGTTGTAAAAGTAAAGTAAAGTGATCCCACAACAGGCCCGGAGGCCCTTGGGGTAGTAGGAGGTTAAGGCTCCCACTTTTTCTAGACAATCGGCACTTTATGTCAGCCGGGTTGTCAGCCCTGCGTGACGGCCGCCTTTACCCCCAGAACAAGTGTCTGGTACTCATTTCCGTTAGAGGCTGAGTCGACCCCAGGGACATAGTGCCGCCAGAGGGTTTCGGTCAGTTTAGGTTGTAAAAGGGACTTGGTAAAAAAAGTTTCAATTATGCAATTATGACAGATCTGAGTAAATTTGGGGCACGCCGTAGCGTAGTGGTTAAGCCACTGCACTACAAGCTGGAAAGTCGAGGATTCGAGTCCCGGTGAGGTCAGGATTTTTAAACTGACCCAAAATTTCTGGCGACACTGTGGTCCTGGGGTCGACTCAACCTCTAACGAAAATGAGTACTAGACGCTTATTCTGGGGGTAAAGGCGGCCGTCACGCAGGGCTGACAACCCAGCTGACATCAAGTGCCGATTGTCCAGAAAAAGTGGGAGCCTTACCTCCTTCTACCCTAATGCCTGTAGTGGGATCACTTTTCTTTACTTTACTGAGTAAATTTAAAATTTCCCGCTTCACGTGGGTCTTTCCTGCATGCACTACAACAGTCTACAAAATACCTGCTGTGTTTCCTCCGTCAACAATTGTCACTGGAGATTTGAAATTCACTCTAAGGCCGAATTAATAAAACAGTTAGAAAAATCTGAGTTAGAAACTAATAGCAATAAGACTTTATTAGACTAAAAGTAAGATACATACAATGTTATTTACAAATATGGGTCGCACGGGCAGTAAGCCGTACGTGCTGTTGACAGTCCGTTACAATAAAGTAATAAATGGTAATAATATAAAGAAAAACAAAAAGAAAACAATAACATTACAATTACATAAAGAAAATACAATAATATTACAATTACATAATAATACAATAACATTATACATTAATTAAGTTATATATAATTATTAAGAATTAATGGTATTGCATTTTGATAACATATATTTATTCATGAATAAGTGTTGTTCTTATTTTCCGCGTTTCGTCCAGAAATTTACCCAAGTTTATCCAATTTTTAACTCGTAGCATGCCAATATTTCCCGATTTGAATTTAGAAATCCTTCCAGTAATAACTGATGTCTCTAATATTCTAAATCGTTACATTTTCCTAATATATGTATCTCGTCTTCAAAGCTCCCGCACATTGGACATATTCGCAATTCGTGATCATCGCTAATTTTTAGAAATTTCCATGCCCCTAGCCTAAACCAAGCAAGCCCTGATCTCTCTTTAAATCATAGGTTGAGTATATAAGATTCTTTTCTCCAAACGTGTTTTAGGTCTCTTTGTAAATACAGTGAGCGTTTTCCCTCATATTCGGCGAAAATATCTTGTTGGTTTATGTCCAAGTACCTCCTCCTTATTTGTCTCCACACGTTCTGATAAATTCATCTCTCCGATCCTCGATCCACCTGAAACGTGTAATTGGTCGTAATATTGTTGCCACCTCATCATTAACTGTCTCACTAATACCTTTCATATTTAAAATAAGGTTGTTTGGGAAATGATGAGATTCGATTCTGGAAACTATACAGAAATTACTTAGGACTGGAATCATGTCTTGTGTGCATATTGAATACTCGATTACGCTCCCTCCATTTTTGTTAATAAATGTCAGTTCTCCATTTTTATCTTCCCCATATTTCCCATTCAAAATTTCAAGTTCAAATGCATCGCAAAAGCTAACAATTGGTTTCCTTCTGAATTTATAATTTTATCTTTACTTCTCCTACTCTCACCTCGTGTTTCACTACCATCTGATTTTATAGTGATATTTTCCACCCCAATCCTACAGTTAAAGTCCCCTAAAATTTTTATTCTCGCTTCTGGAACCTATCTTTTATTTCTGCCAACGAGTCAGACAATTCAACGAAAACATTTTGGATTGGCAAATTTAGAAGTTAGTGGCTGGCGGTAAATAGTCAACAGACACATTTCTGATCCTCCTGCATGGTAATATATACAATTTGCCTTTTTTATAGCAATATTTACCTCTAGTTAGTCTAAGTTAGCTTTATATAAAATGGCAACACCACCTGGATATCTACCTCTCTTTCCCTTTGTTTCACTACCTTTGAAATAACCTTTTATATTACATAGATTTACGCATTCATTAGCTTTTAACTTGGATTGGCAAATTTAGAAGTTAGTGGCTGGCGGTAAATAGTCAACAGACACATTTCTGATCCTCCTGCATGGTAATATATACAATTTGCCTTTTTTATAGCAATATTTACCTCTAGTTAGTCTAAGTTAGCTTTATATAAAATGGCAACACCACCTGGATATCTACCTCTCTTTCCCTTTGTTTCACTACCTTTGAAATAACCTTTTATATTACATAGATTTACGCATTCATTAGCTTTTAACTTGGATTGGCAAATTTAGAAGTTAGTGGCTGGCGGTAAATAGTCAACAGACACATTTCTGATCCTCCTGCATGGTAATATATACAATTTGCCTTTTTTATAGCAATATTTACCTCTAGTTAGTCTAAGTTAGCTTTATATAAAATGGCAACACCACCTGGATATCTACCTCTCTTTCCCTTTGTTTCACTACCTTTGAAATAACCTTTTATATTACATAGATTTACGCATTCATTAGCTTTTAACCATGTCTCTGCTAGAGCTAATATATCAAAAGTCTCAATAAACTCTACACATCTATCCATTGAAAGATTTTTGTTTTAATCCTTCGATGTTCCATGTACCGGCTGTCAACAAATCCTGTATTTTTGGAACATCCCCCGTCTCTAAATAGTTCCTTTTCTGCTGGTAAATTCATCAGTCTTGGTGATTTTCTTGTTTGCGTTCTTGTGTCCGCCGGTCGTTCACCTCTTTGAGGTGGGGTATTCCTTTTGCGCTCAGCTGTTTTGTCCCGACTGTCTGCTGGACCCCCCGGAGTTAGTATCATAGTACTTTATCTCTCTTTCTCTCGTGTGGAATTTTCTCCCTCCTTCTCTGCTGTAAGGAGACCACCTGCTGTTATAGCATCCCCTGTAATAAGGTGGAATGCATTGAAAATGTCGCACATAAGCGATGAAACAGGTTTGCATAAAAATGAAAAAAATATAAGGTGAGTCAAAATAACCAATTCATTAATAATTAAAATAAACATCATAGTGTTATGCCCTACATATATTTAATGTAATACAACAGTGTTTTGTTTAAAGTAACAATTAATATTTCAGGTGAAAGTGGATGAATCTTATGGACCTCTTTTGATGCAAGGCAATGGAAAGAGCTTGATGCAGTTTGAAATGGATGTGTCTGCAGTCACTTTCGAAAATTCAGTTCCTCAAAAAAGAATACATGTGGCCAATTGGGAAGCCGGTCTTCTCAACCCACTGAGCGTAAAAGATCAAGGTACCATGGTTGAGCACTCAGCCATAACTAAATACACAATTGTGACTGTAGTGGTAAGTATCACAAACAACCAGTTGTTACAATATTGTAGGTTAAGAAGATAGATATTAAATTTCAAATTAAATTATGAATTATAATAAAGGTCTAATGTAAGGAATACTTTATATGCGTAGAGAATATTTAAGAGATGTGAAACCATGCAAATGCATTATGACATACTTCAAACTATTCTGGAAATAAGATAAATTAAAATGTTCCACACCTTTCCTCATAATTAATTTTCTAAGCAGATCGCGATTTCAAGGTCTTGGCGACCCCATCCTCAGTATACTTTTGCCGACTGATGTTATGTCGTTCACCACTTCTTCTTCCCTCTGTTGGTGGACCTTTAAACTTCCGGATCAGGTCAGAATCCGCGGGAATTTCAAAGTTCATAAGTTTTGATTCCTTGTTTTTCTGAATGTAGATTTTTTCCCAAACCGTGAGTTATTTTTGTTTTTATATTTGTTTAATTAGACTGGCTTTTGATTCAATTAGATGTTTTTTGAACCAAACATGAGCAGCTACTGCTGACTTTTCCATTTCTCCATTTTTTACATTTCTAAGATTTTCTTTCACTCTTGTTTTCAAACTTCTTTTTGTTTTTCCTATGTAAATTTTGTCATAATCCTTGCATTTGATCTGATAAATCCCGATTTGTTTTCTTCTTCAATTTTTACAATTTTTTGGGTATTAATTACCCTATTTAGGCTGTATTATTTTGGAAAGCTAACTGTAAATTTGCTGAATTAATAAATATTTGTAACTCTTGGCAGACAGAGAGATAGATAGATAGATAGAGAGAGAGAGAGAGAGAGAGAGAGAGGGGGGGAGGGAGAGGGAGAGAGAGTATATGTGTAAGGGGTAAGTCCTGTTCATCATCATCTTCAAGGTATGGGCCTGTTGGCCCTTTCCGCTCCCCGGTGCACTATATGCTGCAGGTGCAGGTCGTCTTTCCAACGACGTTTTGGTCTTCCTACATAAGTCCTGTTAGGTGGTGTATTTAAGAATCAAGGTGTGAAGTCTTGTTGGTGCTCCCGACTCAACATCGGATGAGTCCATTACATATTTTAATAAAACCAGATGACATTAAATAGTCCACCGCTGTGGTCTCGAGGTAGCGTGCTGCCTTGTAACGCAGCGGGCCGGGTTCGATTCCCGGTCGGGACAGGTTCCTGGGTGAGGTTTTTTCGCGGTTTTTCCTCATCTGTAAGACAAATGTCAGGAAGCTTAGGGCCCAACAGTCCCCGAAAATCATCCGGCCATCATCATAATCCTTATCATTATCATCATCACCATCCTTCACCGGTGTCGAAAGCAACGGGACGTTACCACACCTATAATTCCCTAGTAAAGCTGCAAAACATAACATGAAAATGCTGTGATTGCAGTGAAAGACCTGCCTTCGGGCAGAATTACTATGGACTATGGATGGATGGCATTAAATTAAGTATCTA
Organism: Diploptera punctata; assembly: GCA_030220185.1. Classification (NCBI taxonomy): domain Eukaryota; kingdom Metazoa; phylum Arthropoda; class Insecta; order Blattodea; family Blaberidae; genus Diploptera; species Diploptera punctata. The sequence goes on from JASPKZ010009569.1 coordinate 34,487, forward strand.
AACTTTCTATATTATTTTAGGGTTGAACTTTATTTTAACTAACTCGCTGGCACTATCGAACCCGTAGGTTCATGGCCGCGCGGACATACGCTCTCCATACATCCCTATCCTGAACTAATCTTTTCCAATCATTCCCTGTATTTTCGAACTCCCTCAAATCATAGACAATTTTATTCTCCCACCTCATTCTTGGTCTACCAACTGGGCGTTTTTCCTCTGGTTTTCCTACAAGAAGCTTCGATGCACATCTTTCATTCCCAATTCGTGCCATATGACCCGCCCATCGCAATCTGCTATCCTTAAATGTTCTTATTTTATCTGGTTTTCTATAAATACGATGCAATTCATTGTTATGTAGTCTTCTCCATTCACTTGTCTGTTCATCTCTCTTTGGTCGAAAATTTTTCGTAAGAACTTTGTTCTCAAATACTCGTAATCTCCTTTCCTACCTTAAAGTTTGAGTCCATGTTTCTCATCCATATAATATAACTCTCCGAAAAATTTTACCCCAGTTGAACCCATGTCCGCATTTCTTGACGGTTGTATTTTTACGGTGAAAGATCGTCACTCTTTCGCCCAAGATACTTTTTTCGTCCGGCTTATCACCTTCGACCAGTCCGGCATGGGTAACCCTATCGGCAGCAATACTACCGCCGGCATAGCTTTCAGGATCATTTAAGCACGCAAGACACTCACCACGACAAGGTAAAGATACCATGGATGGGAACTTTACTTTGTAATTGAAAATTAAAAACCTAAGTTGGAAAAGTGGTACTGGTTGCGGGATATAGTAGAAAAACATTCGTAGTAATTCATTATACCACAATGAAAAGAAACCACTGTTGCACTTTTTTAAACGTATTATATCCCAGGAATTTACGTTCGAGAAAAATATAATTTACATCATAGGACATCAAAAATTAATTAATAACCTATAATGTTCGTCATAAACAGTTTGATGTGTTTTATTTTTTCTCCACTAGGGTGCATTCTTACAATATTGCGATCCTTTGGCAATAAATAATATGATCTGGTTGCAGTGATGAAACAATGAAGCATAACAAATATTTCTCATATGTTTTCAAACATCGCTGTTTACATTAAATATATAAATATTTTAAAATAACTATATTTAAATAATGATTTGTGAGTAAACAGCTTAATTTTATTCGTTAAATAAGTCCTAACAAATGCCACTCTCTAGATAAATTGGAAATCACTCGTGGCATTACTTATGATAAAAATCAGTGTTTTTTTCTTTACAGCAAAAACCATTTGTAATGTATGACGGAGTAGATGAGAAGAATAGGACCAAGTTCAAAGGCTACTGCATTGATCTGATCGATGAAATAAGGAACATCACCAAGTTTGAATACGACATTTATGAAGTAACCGACAAAAAGTTTGGTAACATGAATGAGCTCGGAGAGTGGAACGGAATGATCAAGGATCTTATTACCAAGGTACCAAAATTAAACGCTTTCAAAAACACTTGATCATACATTTTTGTGTAAACTTTTATATTCACAATTTTTAGCTTCAGTAAAATAGAAGCCTTGAAACATATCTTCGGCAAAAACAACTATAAGAGGTAAGAATGAACAAACAAAATGTTTTAATTATTAAACAAACCTCTTAATATTTAATTTTAGGAAGCGATATTTTGAGGTCATTTTAATTATATTATTTTTAGTCTGATCACCGTACCTCAGTATTAATGTTGATTTGTTCTTGGGCATGTTTCAAAACAATTCTGTTTTATTGTCTGGACAAGCTGACGATAAAACAGAATTGTTTTGAAACATGTCCAAGAACAAATCAACATTAATATTGAGGAGAGATGATCAGACTAAAAATAATATAATTAAACCTCATAATGTTACTTCCTATTCTATGATCTTGCAGAATATTTCCGGGCTGTTGGCCGTGGTCTTGAGGCTTGTAGTTCCCCAACGTTTCGCCAGAGACTGCGTCCGGCATCCTCAAGGATTGAGGATTGAGGATGCCGGACGCAGTCTCTGGCGATACGTCGGGGAACTACAAGCCTCAAGACCACGGCCAACAGCCCGGAAATCTTCTACAAGATCATCATAGTAACTCCGGCCGTGAAAGCCTAAGTCAATATACTTCCTATTCTATTTAAATAAATAATACCTCGTAGTGTTAATTCCTAAGAAGTCAATAACTGGTTTATGTTTGAACAGAAAGCAGAGATCGCTTTGGGGTCGCTGTCAGTGATGGCCGAGAGAGAGAATGTCGTGGACTTCACAGTACCCTACTATGATTTGGTGGGCATCACCATCCTCATGAAGAAACCAAAAGCAGCCACTTCGCTCTTCAAGTTCCTCACAGTCTTGGAGAATGATGTGTGGCTGTGCATTCTCGCTGCTTATTTCTTCACAAGGTAAGCCATATGCTCACTGACCCGGCTGCAAGATTACTACCTTCATCGAGGATATCAACAAAATATACTTTTTTCATAATATTGTGAATGATTGAATACATTTTTGCCGAGTTGCCTATTAAAATTCGGCCGCCAGTTAATTAAAGTCCATCCCTGTGGTCTCGAGGTAGCGTGCTGCCTTGTCACGCAGCGGGCCCGGGTTCGATTCCCGGTCGGGACAGTTTTTCTGGGTGAGGTTTATATCGGGGTTTTTCCTCACCTGTAAGACAAAGGTACGCCATGCCAGGAGAGGACACCAGAAATGTCGAAATTACAACCTGAGACATTGGAAGTAGATTATACAGGGAATAATAGGAAAACATTACCTCAGGATAGGGATGTATGGAGAGCTTATGTCCGCGCGGCCATGAACCTACGGGTTCGATAGTGCCGGTGAGTAAGTAAGTAAGTATTAAAATTCATCGGAGAACATATTGTTTAAACAACTCACCTCATAGGATTCATGCTTCCATGATATCGCGATTTCAAACATAGTCATGTTCATCGTCAGCCATAACTCCGACTGACGAAATTCTTCGGCCGTCAACTATTCTATTGTCGCCATCTTCAGTGCTGCCATCTATGGTTGAATTTATGAACTTCGAAATCAATGTAATTTCGTTAGGGATATCAAAAATCATTGATCTATTTTTGTTTTTCTGAATGTATATTTTTTCCCAAACTGTCAATTCCAAAGGTTTCTCTACTTGTTTTAAAAGTTTAGCTTCTCTTCCAATTTTATGATGTTCTAATAAACTATGTGCAGCAATTGCAGATTTTTCAATTTCACAATTTTTAATATTTCTGAAATGTTCTTTTGTCCGAATTTCCAAATTTCAGAAATATTAAAAATTGTGAAATTTAAAAATCTGAAATTGCTGCACATAGTTTATTAGAACATCATAAAATTGGAAGAGAAGCTAAACTTTTAAAACAAGTAGAGAGACCTTTGGAACTGACAGTTTGGGAAAAAAATATACATTCAGAAAAACAAAAATAGATCAATGATTTTTGATATCCCTAACGAAATTACATTGATTTCGAAGTTCATAAATTCAACCATAGATGGCAGCACTGAAGATGGCGACAATAGAATAGTTGACGGCCGAAGAATTTCATCAGTCGGAGTTATGGCTGAAGATGAACATGACTATGTTTGAAATCGCGATATCATGGAAGCATGAATCCTATGAGGTGAGTTGTTTAAACAATATGTTCTCCGATGAATTTTAATGATTATACGTCATAATGTTTACTTCCCAACATTAATTAAATATAAGTAAGTAAGTAATTGAAAAATGTGCATATACTCGTATTTATAGCAGGTTTTATTTTACAGTTTTCTGATGTGGGTGTTTGACCGTTGGAGTCCATACAGCTACCAGAATAACAGAGAGAAATACAAGGATGACGAGGAAAAGAGGGAATTTAATCTGAAGGAATGTCTATGGTTCTGCATGACATCACTTACTCCTCAGGTACCCACCACTCTAACAGAATAACAACTTATGCATGTAAACATTTGTAAACAAAAAAAATCATTTAGGTAAAATGTTTTATCAGTCAGCATTGTAAATTTGATTGATTTATTCAAAAGTTTAATGGCATCTTCTAATTATTTTTGTTTGACTATTGCTATGATATATTCCACATATCTAATCCAAAACTTAACCCTTAAATTCGTTTGGATACATCAGTTGATTTAATTAATTTAATATTTTAAATAAATCAGAAGAAAACGAACAAAAATAAACCACTTAAATGTGTGTCCAATTACACAATATACCTAATAATAACAGTTACACAGGATTCCATTTTCACTGCGGTCCGCCACATTCAAATAACTAACAGAAGAAATTTGTGTTTTGCCAATTTAAGGGTTACAAATCAAAGGGTAAGCATTGGTTATCTGACATTCGAAGTTTCCCCGTGCAAAGGGACGAAACTGATCTGCATAAAAATAAAAAAAATAGCGAATAAAAATATCCAATCAATAATAATCAATAGAAACCTGATAGTGTTATTTCCTACATATATTAAATATCAAAACATGTCAATTTAAACATCAAGTATTTATGATGTATTTAAATTAATATTGGGAAGTAAACATTATGAGGTTATATCATTAATAGTGAGTGGAGAACGTATTTTAATCGACTCACCTCATACATTTTCAAACTTCTTTGATACCGACGGTTTCAGACAATATCATGTCCTTCTTCAGTCATGGCTTCCACTGATGATATTTAATAGCCTCTTATATAGATTGATAAAGGTCCCATTAAAAGGAGAAGATTTTAAGAAAGATACGAGAATATCCTAAATATAGCCAGATTAAATGGTTTTAATAAGGATATAATATCTAACGAATTAAAGAAATTCAGAAATATAAAACAACTTAAAGAATGATGTTTTTATTATTAATTTAACATTTCTCAATGAAAGATAAATTAAATTTGAAGAGAAAAATTTTCGCCTAGACCGGGACTCGAACCCGGGACCCTTGGCTTTCCGGGCCAAGTGCTCTACCAACTGAGCTACCGAGGCGAGTTACGATCTAGACGCAAATTTTTCTCTTATATACGTTGTAATTCCCTATCGCCAAATGCTTTTGAAACCATTGTTTCTATCTTTGCAAATGGCGGCTTCTTAGTTAAGAAGACATTTATTGGAAATTTAACATTACTTTTAAAAGCCAGTAAGGCCTCTAATGATGTTTTTATTATTAATTTAACATTTCTCAATGAAAGATAAATTAAATTTGAAGAGAAAAAATTTCGCCTAGACCGGGACTCGAACCCGGGACCCTTGGCTTTTTCTCTTCAAATTTAATTTATCTTTCATTGAGAAATGTTAAATTAATAATAAAAACATCATTAGAGGCCTTACTGGCTTTTAAAAGTAATGTTAAATTTCCAATAAATGTCTTCTTAACTAAGAAGCCGCCATTTGCAAAGATAGAAACAATGGTTTCAAAAGCATTTGGCGATAGGGAATTACAACGTATATAAGAGAAAAATTTGCGTCTAGATCGTAACTCGCCTCGGTAGCTCAGTTGGTAGAGCACTTGGCCCGGAAAGCCAAGGGTCCCGGGTTCGAGTCCCGGTCTAGGCGAAAATTTTTCTCTTCAAATTTAACTTAAAGAATGCTCTACCCTACAAATTGTTAGTAAAGAAAATAAGAATTTCAAGAAAATTACTTACCATCCATTAGTACACGGGAAATTTAAAAAAATATTTGACAAATACAACATTACTTTGGCACCAATTAATACATTTAGTCTGGAAAAACTTTTAAATACCAATAAAAAATCAACATCCCAGACAGTAAGAAATCTGGAATTTATCAAATTAATTGTAATTATTGTAGCAAAGTATACATAGGAAAAACAAAAAGGAATTTAGAAACACGCACTAAAGAACATTTTAGAAATATTAAAAATTGTGAAATTGAAAAATCAGCAATTGCTGCACATAGTTTACTAGAACATCATAAAATTGAAAAAGAAGCAAAACTTTTGAAACAATTGGATAAACCGTTGGAATTGACAATTTGGGAAATGCTATTCATTCAGAAGAATAAATATCGATCTATCAATTTCGATATTCCGGCGGATAAAAATTTAATTACAAAGTTTATAATCCCAACGAAAGATGGCAGCACAAGAGGTGATGCCACTAAAGAAATCAACAATCACGGAATTTCATCAGTGGAAGCCATGACTAAAGAAGGACACGATATTGTCTGAAACCGTCGGTATCAAAGAAGTTTGAAAATGTATGAGGTGAGTCGATTAAAATATGTTCTCCAATCACTATTAATAATTTATGATGTAATTTAACATTTTCCGATACTGTTAAGTGACATCGTTTACTGCTTATAAAAGTGGTGGTGTAAAATTCTCAAATATAGATACTTCTAAACGAAGCCGGCCGTTGGCGATGGTAGTGACACCTACCTGACAGCGGACGAAACGAGAATTATAGATTTGTATATGTGGAAAGATATATTCAAACCAACAATAGGCAAATTCAGCCTTCATGAAGATAGTAACGACAACGAGGTTAGATTAGTCACCTTTGCCACGTCAAAGAATCTCATTGTTAAGAGCACAACATTTCAGCATAAGGATATTCATAAATACACCTCCAGATGGAGAAACTCGGAACCAGATAGATCATGTATTAGTGGATAAACGCTGGCACAGTCGCATCATCGAAGTTAGATCAGTTAGAGGGACAGACTGCAATTCGGATCATCATCTGGGCAGGGTGAAAATCAGGCATTAGCTCAGGATAGGGATGTGTGGAGAGCTTATATCCGCGCGGCCATGAACCTACGAGTTCGATAGTGCCAGTGACTAAGTAAGTAAGTAAGTAAGTATATGTGGAAAGAATTGTTAAGGTTTGTGCCAAGTCCAGAATGGTGGAGTGGGCTGCACACTAGTCTGGAGAACAAAAGGTCCACAGTTCGATTCCTAGTTCAGACATTAATTTTTCTATGATGATCTTGTGGAAGATTTCCGGGCTGTTGGCCGTGGTCTTGAGGTTTGTAGTTCCCCGACGTTTCGCCAGAGACTGTCTCCAGCATTCTTCAAGGGTTGTCTTGAGGCTTGTAGTTCCCTGACGTTTCGCCAGAGTCTGCGCCCGGCATCCTCAAGGGTTGTCTCAAGACAACCCTTGAGGATGCCGGACGCAGTCTCTTGCGAAACGACAACCCTTGAGGATGCCGGACGCCGTCTCTGGCGAAACGTCTGTGAACTATAAGCCTCAAGACAATACTTGAGGATGCTGGTCGCAGTCTCTGGCGAAATGTCGGGGAACTACAAGCCTCAAGACCATGGTCAACCGCCCGGAATTCTTCTACAGTCTCAAGACAACCCTTGAGAATGCCGGACGCAGTCTCTGGCGAAACGTCGGGGAATTACAAGCCTCAAGACCATGGACAACAGCCCGGAATTCTTCTACAGCCTCAAGACAACCCTTGAGGACGCTGGACGCAGTCTCTGGCGAAACGTCGGGGAACTACAAACCTCAAGACCATGGCCAACAGCCCGGAATTCTTCTACAGTCTGAAGACAACCCTTGAGGATGCCGGACGCAGTCTCTGGCGAAACGTCGGGGAACTACAAGCCTCAAGACCACGGCCAACAGCCCGGAAATCTTCTACAAGATCATCATAGTAACTCCAACCGTGAAAGCCTAAGTGAATCTATTAATTTTTCTTTTCACAACATCATTGTAATATTATATTTATGATGTAAGGTACCAGATTCACTTTATTTATTAAAATAATGCATTTTCATAAAAACTGGAATTGTTTCAGGGAGGAGGCGAAGCTCCAAAGAATTTGTCAGGCAGGTTAGTGGCAGCGACGTGGTGGTTGTTTGGCTTCATCATTATTGCATCCTATACTGCTAACTTGGCTGCTTTCCTCACCGTGTCTCGATTGGACACCCCCGTTGAATCTCTGGACGATCTTGCCAAACAGTACAAGATACAGTATGCACCATTAGCCAATTCTTCAGCACAGACTTATTTCCAGAGAATGGCAGACATTGAAACTAAATTCTATGAGTAAGTACAGTCAATTATAATATTATGAAACCATACCTTGTACCAGATTATATTTGAAGAGAAAAATTTTCGGGTAGACCGAGACTCGAACCCGGGACCTTTGGTTTGCCGGGCCAAATTCTCTACCAACTGAGCTACCGAGGCGAGTTGCGATCTAGACGCAAAATTTTCTGTTATATACGTTGTAATTCCCTCGCGCCGAATGCTTTGAAACATTTGCTTCTATCTTTGCAAATGGCGGCTTCTTAGTTAAGAAGACATTTATTGGGAATTAACACTACTTAATAAAGCCAGTAGGGCTTCTATTGATGTTTTTATTATTGATTTAACACTTCTCAATGAAGGATAAATTATATTTGAAGAGAAATTGTTATCCTTCAGTGAGAAGTGTTAAATCAATAATAAAAACAATCGACATCAGATTACGTTTATGTAACACTTTGGCTAGACCAGTGTTGACCTATGGTAGTGAAGCATGGACACTAAAAAGACAACATGAAAGCAGAATAACGGCTTTGTGAAATGAGATTCATGGGCAGAACAGCGGGTTAAACCAGATGGGATCGTAAAAGGAACACCGATATCTTAAAAGAATTGAAGACTACGCCAATTTTGGAATATATTAAACAGTACCAACTAAATTGGAAACACCATCTTGAAAGAATGAGTTAAAATTGGATCCCCAAAGCTGTTTATAATTATATACCAAGAGGACGAAGATCTCTGGGCCGTCTTATGAAACGCTGGAGGGAAAATGTTCTATAGGATCGTAACAGGCCTTGGCCTAATACTTGGAAGGAAGGAAGAAGAAGAAATATAAGATCAAATAAAATTCTTCTTACCTCATCTAGTCTTCTAGGTAGACCGCTGTTTCTAAGCCTTGGCGGCTTCATCTTCAGTACCTTCTCATTGACTGATGTTATGTCGATCAGAAGAACCACTTCCTCTTCTCTCTGTTGGTGGACCGATGAACCTCCGGACTCAATACAAATCCGCGGGAATTTCGAAGTTCATAAGTTTTTGTTTCTTTCTTTTTTGAGTGTGGACTTATAAATTATTTGTTTTGTTCTGTTAATGATGTTTTTACTCCATGATATTCCAATGGTTTTTCTTCCATTACTGATCCTTTTTACTATTTCTTTATTTGATGTTCCATCTTTCTCTATAATTGATCCCAAATAACAGAAATTATCGCTCTTCTTTATCTCTACCCCATCAATATATAATTCATCCACGCCACTTGTTAACTTTGAAAAATAAAGCTAGGAAAGACTCTATAATGAAATTATACAAGACAATGGCGGTGCCTAATATTACATATGGATCCGGAACGTGGACAGTGACAACACAACAATCTGCCAGAATAATACAAGCTGCTGAAATGAGATTCCTCAGACCAATAGTAGGATATCAAAGAACAGACAGAAAACACAATCGGCCGCGGTGGACTAGTGGTTATGCTCCTTGCCTCTGGTCCCACGGTTCGCGGGTTCAAACCCGGCCGGGGTCGATGGATTTTTTAGGACGGAAAAATCCAAGGAGCAAGTCCTCCGGCAGGGACTTTAAGCCGTGGGTCCCGAGTCTGAAGATTTTCAGGCTCGTAAAAAATCCTTAAGCCTGAATGAAAAGGCCTCTAAGCAAAATTTACCGAATTTTCCCGTCCTAGTACTACCTTGGTTTCCTAGATGTCAATATGAGGCGGAACGCTGACCACGTAGCACTCAAATGACATCTATACGAAAACAAGTGTAACTAAATTAGTATGGTTCAAATTCTTCCCTGTAGGGGGAGAGCGCCTAAATCTCTGTAAAGGGAAAACATAGGCTTACAATACAATACAAATACAAAAAACACAACACAGAAATAAGACATCAACTAAAAGTAGAGGAATTAAACACAATAGTGAAATACAAAAGAAACTGGAAAGAACACTTGGCAAGGATGACTCAAAACAGATTACCAAAAGCAGCATACAACATTTACCATGAGGAAGTAGAAGTTTGGGAAGACCAAGGAAAATATGGAAAGAGTAGCAATTTGGAGCCGGAACAGGCTAGTAAATAATTCTAAACCATGAAGAAGAAGAAGGGATCACTTGTTAAATACTCTGTTTTTTTGTTGATTTTCAAATCCCATTTGTGATATGTTGTTGACAACTGATTACACATATTAGGCTTTCACGGCCGGAGTTACTATGATGATCTTGTGGAAGATTTCCGGGCTGTTGGCCGTGGTCTTGAGGCTTGTAGTTCCCCACGTCTCGCCAGAGACTGCGTCCGGCATCCTCAAGGGTTGTCGAATGTATCTGTTGATTTCCTCCCCGTAAAGGCGACTAATATATTGAATTAGGCTTTCACGGCCGGAGTTACTATAATGATCTTGCAGAACCCTTGAGGATGCCGGACGCTGTCTCTGGCGAAACGTTGGGGAACTACAAGCCTCAAGACCACGACCAACAGCCCGGAAATCTTCTGCAAGATGATTATGATTACACATATATTTTGCATCTTCTCCATCTATACTTTGTGCATGATTAAAATATGTGGATGTGAGGTCAGCAGTCAGCCGATATATTTTCTTGTCTTGTTGCACCATAGATATTTTTTATACAATTCTGTATTTTATAGATTATTTGTAAGTGTAATGATTGACTACTTAGAAAGAATTGATTTTGTTGCAGGATTTGGAAGGATATGAGCCTTAACGACAGTCTGTCTGATGTTGAGAGAGCCAAGCTCGCTGTGTGGGATTATCCTGTGAGCGATAAGTACACCAAAATATGGCAGGCCATGAGAGAAGCTGGCTTCCCGCAGTCACTCGATGAAGCTGTAGATAGAGTCATGAAATCTAAGTCATCAAGCGAGGGCTTTGCTTTTATTGGTAAGCACAATATATCCTATAAAACTGCTGAATTAAAATAACTTTAAAAAACTGTAATTTTTAAAAAAATAATTCAAAATTTATTTTTTAAATTTTATTTCTTTTAGTTTGTCAGTCTGCCTGAATTGAATAAAAACTTAGGGTCGTATCTATGAACGCATTAGACCGTAAAAGTCGTTCTCTGCTGAGAAAGTTGCATCCGAAGACGTTTTTGAATACTCAAAAATCTTATATTAAATTAATGTTGGGAAGTAAACATTATGAGGTATAATCATTAAAATTCATCGGAGACATATTGTTTAAACAACTCACCTCATAGGATTCATGCTTCCAAGATATCGCGATTTCAAACATAGTCATGTTCATCTTCAGCCATAACTCCGACTGACGAAATTCTTCTGAATGTATATTCAGAAAAACAAAAATAGATCAATGAATTTTGATATCCCTAAGGAAATTACATTGATTTCGAAGTTCATAAATTCAACCATAGATGGCAGCACTGAAGATGGCGACAATAGAATAGTTGACGGCCGAAGAATTTCGTCAGTCGGAGTTATGGCTCAAGATGAACATGACTATGTTTGAAATCGCGATATCATGGAAGCATGAATACTATGAGGTGAGTTGTTTAAACAATATGTTCTCCGATGAATTTTTGACTCAAAAATCTGTTCATGCGATAATAATTATCGAAATTCCTAAGCTACCTGGCGAGGTGACTTTGCAGAGAACGAATCGTGAACAATCCGATGGGAACCGATGGTAACCGATGTAGTTTGAAACCTTTGCAGCTTTATCCAAGATGTCGGACCTTGAAGACTTCGATCATGTTTTCGGTATACGCGGAGAAGAGGAATTTGATAGAGTCTACCAAAGAATTCAACTGGAAGAACAGGAGAATCGGCGTAATATCGCGCGACGCAGACGTCGTCATATACGGTTTTATTTGCGGGACGCAAGTGTAAATGCGTTCCTCTAGCAGACGAAAATAACGGAAGTGGTTTTATCGCTGAGAATTCTGGGTAATTTCTTGCGAATATTACGAAAGAAACTACTTTCATGCATGACGAGTCAGTGACCCGCTAATTCGAACTTTGCACGTTCTCACGGAAAACTCAACTCACCAGAGAATAATGTATTTGCATGCGGCCCTTAGTTTATTAAAACTTGTGAGATTAAGGTCTTCCTGTATGAAGGTTCTTCCTTCCTTCAAAGTTCATAACAGAGTTATGGAATCAACTTGTAATATTTTAGAGTTAATAATTCAATAAAATTAATCAATTTTTCAAGATAGTGTTTTTGTAACAGGTGATGCTACTGACATAAGATACCTGGTGCTAACGAGCTGTGATCTGCAGATGGTAGGTGAAGAATTTTCCAGAAAACCCTACGCTATTGCTACTCAACAAGGTTCACCTCTTAAGGATCAATTTAATAATGCGTAAGTCTCTTTACTTACTTACTCACTGGCACTATCGAACCCGTAGGTTCATGGCCGCGCGGACATAAGCTCTCCATACATCCCTATCCTGAGCTAATGCTTTCCAATCATTTCCTATATAATCTACTTCCCTCAAATCATAGTTAATGTTATTCTCCCACCTCATTCTTGGTCTACCAACTGGGCGTTTTCCCTCTGGCTCTCCTACAAGAAGCTTCCATGCAAGTCTTTCATCCCCCATACGTGCAACATGTCCTACCCATCGCAGTCTACGAGACTTAACTGTTCTTATTATATCTGGCTTCCTATAAAGACCATGTAGTTCATTGTTATGTAGTCTTCTCCGTTCACCTATCTGTTCATCTCTCTATGGTCCAAAAATTTTCCTAAGTACTTTATTCTCAAATACTCGTAATCTCCTTTCCTCCCTTAAAGTAAGAGTCCATGTTTCGCACCCATATAATATAACTGGTAGAATAATAGTTTTATATATTTTCAGTTTAACGTTTTTTGAAAGGAGTTGGGACATCAAGAGTCTCTGAAATGCATAATAGCACGCATTTCCAGAATTGAACCTATGTTTAATTTCTTTGTGCATCTCATTCCTATTTGTGATTATTGTTCCTAGGTATTTGAATTCAGCCACTTCCTCAAAATTTCCCTCATTTGTCATTAGCTGTCTATATCCATTATATAATTTATTTCTATGTGTGACCATATATTTAGTTTTATTGATATTTACTTCCAGTCCTAATTTCTTAGTGTTACTCAATAGTGTGTGCGTGTTATCCTTTAGTATCTCCTTCTAAAAGTAAAATTGTTTTTGAAAAATAAGATCTCTATGTCACCATATATTTTTTTGTGCACTAAGATTATTTATTTACCTAAGTAACGTAAGATCTTGGTGTCGATTTAAATTAATTAATCTGATGTAATTTAAATAATTATGTTCACATAATCTAATTCTTTATCTTTGAAACGTGCCTAAATAGCTCAATAGCAGAGTGCCAGTTCCTACGATTCAAACCTTGCACAAGCATGCATTTTTCTTTAAGATATGTTAACTGTTACCAATAGATGACCAGCATGTCAGATAATTCAATTTTAAAAAAATTATAGAATTCTGCAACTGCTGAATAAGAGAAAGTTGGAGAAACTAAAGGAGAAATGGTGGAATCAGAATCCAGAAAAGAAGAGGAACTGTGAGAAACAAGATGACCAAACTGACGGCATCAGCATTCAAAATATTGGTGAGTACAATTGTCTCTAATGATTACTTTCATGATGTTATTATACACATATCTTCTCATCTCAACACTTTTTCACAGTGATATAGCTTTTATCTTATTCTTAAGGGTCGTATCTATGAACGCATTTGACCGTAAAAGTCGTTCTCTGCTGAGAAAGTTGTATCCACAGACGTTTTTGCGTACTCAAAAATCTGTTCATGCGATAATAATTGTCGAAATTCCTAAGCTACCTGGCGAGGTGACTTTGCAGAGAACGAATCGTGAGCAACCCGATGAGAACCGATGGTAACCGATGTAGTTTGAAACCTTGTCGCGTACCTTGCTGCTTTATCCAAGATGTCGGACCTTGAAGACTTCGATCATGTTTTTGGTATACGCGGAGAAGAGGAATTTGATAGAGTCTACCAAAGAATTCAACTGGAAGAACAGGAGAATCGGCGTAATATCGCGCGACGCAGACGTCGTTGTATACGGTATTATTTGTGGGACACAAGCGTAAATCCGTTCCTCTAGTAGACGAAAATAACGGAAGTGGTTTTATCGCTGAGAATTCTGGGCAATTTCTTGCCAATATTACAAAAAAAAAAAAACACTTTCAATGCATGACCAGTCGGCGACTCGCTAATTTGAACTTTGCCCGTTCTCACGGAAAACTCAACTCACCAGAGACTAATGTATTTGCATGCGGTCCTTAATGACTAAGTTCTGTCAAGGTCATCTCTCAGGGTATAACGAGGGCCCCTGCCCAGGTATAAGGGTGAAGACCTCAACGGTTGGATCGGCAAAAGAACAAGCTTCAATAAAAGCGAGACAAGCGGAAGAAGCAGCCCTCCACTTGGGGTCTGTACAGATGCAAGCATGTTCAAATGCTTTAAGGTGGCAGTCCCACCATTGGACTTACTCGGCAGCAGGCCTGTTACCTGCTACGAGGAAATTTAAATAAACTAGAATTCCCCAAAGAAATATTCGGACAGATCCGTTGCAGATGTATCTTTAAGAGATCAGAAGAGAAGTCAAGATAGCAAAGATGGATTACAAATATATAATATAAACGAGAGAATATACTTACTTACTCACTGGCACTATTGAACTCGTAGGTTCATGGCCGCACGGACATAAGCTCTCCATACATCCCTATCCTGAGCTAATGCTTTCCAATAATTCCTTTGTAATCTATTTCCCTCAAATCATAGTTAATGTTATTCTCCCACCCCATTCTTGGTCTACCAACTAGGCGTTTTTCCTCTGGCTTTTCTACAAGAAGCTTCCATGCAAGTCTTTCATTCCCCATTCGTCCCACATGTCCTGCCCATCGCATTATACGAGACGTAACTATTTTTATTATATCTGGCTTCCCTATAAAGACCATGTAGTTCACAGTTATGTAGTATTCTCCATTCACCTGTCTGTTCATCTCTCTTTGGTCCAAACATTTTCCTAAGAACTTTATTCTCAAAAACTCGTAATCTCCTTTCCTCCCTTAAAGTAAGAGTCCATGTTTCGCACCCATATAATATAACTGGTAGAATAACAGTTTTATATATTTTTAGTTTAACGTTTTTTGAAAGGAGTTGGGACGTCAAGAGTCTCTGCAATGCATAATAACACGCACTTCCAGAATTGAGCCTATGTTTAATTTCTTTGTGCATCTCATTCCTATTTGTGATTATTGTTCCTAGGTATTTGAATCCAGCCACTTCCTAAAAATTTCCTTTCATTTGTCATTAGCTGTCCATTTCCATTATGTACTGAATTTTAACGTATGACCGTATTGACGATTTTATTATTAATTTAACACTTCTCATTGAAGGATAAATTATATTTGAAGAGAAAAATTTTCGCCTAGACCGGGACTCGAACCCGGGACCCTTGGCTTTCCGGGCCAAGTGCTCTATTAACTGAGCTACCGAGGCTATGGTTTCAAGCATTTGGCGCGAGGGAATTACAACGTACATAAGAGAAAAATTTGCGTCTAGATCGTAACTCGCCTCGGTAGCTCAGTTGGTAGAGCACTTGGCCCGGAAAGCCAAGGGTCCCGGGTTCGAGTCCCGGTCTAGGCGAAAATTTTTCTCTTCAAATATTAAGTATGACCGTATATTTAGTTTTATTGATATTTACTTCCATTCCTTACATTACTATATAATTTATAAATATTTTTATCTTAAGAAATAAAACCAATATACTTAAAATAGTTTTGTAACTAAATCAATAAAACTTTTGAAAATATGATATATAAGTAACTAATCTTCTCATCTGCTTCTGTTTCAGGTGGTGTTTTCATTGTCATCTTTGTGGGTATTGGATTAGCCTGCATTACACTGGCCTTTGAATATTGGTGGTATAGATTTAAAAGAAATCCTCAGGTTGTGGATGCAGGCAACGTCGCAGTACAAGCTCGGACAATACCAACAGCAGGTGGAGGCAAAATGGATCCTACACTCACCATGCAAGGGTTCCGACCACGCCACACTGGATTTTCAGAACGTACTTTTGGGCAGTAAGTTTGAAATAAAATATTTTCTATAAACTAATATTATTAATATAAAATTATAGAATATTCACCTGAAAGGTCCGTCTCCTCAACTTAATTATCATTTAACTGTAGCGCTTTCGGGACTTGTCCCATCATCGGCAGGATTCAAAACTGGTGTTTCACTGAAGATCTGGTAGAGGGGGTTGCATGTATTGGGTTCGTTTTCGTTTATCAGGCTGTCGTTGTGAGCTGCTTTCATAATTCCACGGACCTTTCAGGTGAATATTATATCATTTTATATTAATTTTGAATAAACCTCAACGGAACACATCATGAATCTTATAAAAGTTGAAAACTAATATTAGTCGGTCGCGGTGGACTAGTGGTTATGCTCCTTGCCTCTGGTCCCGAGGGTCGCGGGTTCAAACCCAGTCGGGGTCGATGGATTTTTTAGGACGGAAAAATCCAAGGAGTAAGTCCTCCGGGAGGGACTTTAAGCCGTGGGTCCCGAATCTGAAGATTTTCAGGCTCGTAAAAGATCCTTAAGCCTGAATGAAAAGGCCTCTAAGCAAAATTTACCGAATTTTCCCGTCCTAGTACTACCTTGGTTTCCTAGATGTCAGTATGAGGCGGAACGCTGACCACATACCACTCAAAATGACATCTATACGAAAACAAGTGTAACTAAATTAGTATGGTTCAAATTCTTCCCTGTAGGGAGAGAGCGCCTAAATCTCTGTAAAGGGAAAACATAGGCTTACAATACAATACAATAAAGTAATATTAAAAAACAACAGTGAGAAATGAAGTAGAGTAACTTCGGATAATGTGGGCCCCTATTTTGAATTCGTTGTTTTTCTTCTTTTAAGTAAGGGATTTCAATTTTATTAAGTTATGTAGATAGGAAATAACACTATGAGGTTTTTTAATATTGTTTATTTTTTATTATTTCACTCACCTCATACTTCATAATTCATAGCAGACCCTGGGTTTCTTCACATCTTTTGTGACATTCTTAATGCTGCGTCACGTTCACAACTGACGTCCAACGGCCTTCTACCCTGCATCTTTTGTGACATTCTCAATGCTGCGTCACGTTCACAACTGACGTCCAACGGCCTTCTATCAGGATAGAAGGCCGTTGGACGTCAGTTGTGAACGTGACGCAGCATTGAGAATGTCACAAAAGATGTGAAGAAACCCAGGGTCTGCTATGAATTATGAAGTATGAGGTGAGTGAAATAATAAAAAATAAACAAGATTTCAATTTTGTTTAATTACAGTGATTATCATTAGTGTTGTAACTATGAAATAGCATTGTTATATTATTCAAATATATATCCCGAATCTGGCCAACTTATCGACAGGTACAGCAATGCAGTTATTCAAAACGACAGTGGCACCAGTTATAACATATGGGATAGAGATAATTTGGGAAAAACTTAAGATCGGAGATCTATTAAGAATAGAAAAAGTCAAAGCAATGTTCATGAAACGGATCCTGAGAATACGAAAAACAGTGCCATCTCGTTTTGCTTACGAACTCATGAGAGAGACCTACTTCATAGAGGACATAAGAACCCAATTCTATCTACAATCCACAGAACCATACCAGAAATTCATAAGCATCAGAAATAGGAAGAAGGAGGAAATAGACATAGATTTCTACACCACAAGTGCCATGATGGACGACAGATGGACCAGAGAGTGCAACCCCCAGAGACACGTCACAACACGACTCGCAGTGCATGGATTTCATAACAAGGTGTGTATAAACAAGAAGTTCCACGAGCCGACCGAAGAATGCAAGTGTGTGTTATGTGGACAAAGATGTAGCAAATACCACATCATAACATGTGCGAAAAGAACAAAAACTATCACAGACTACAGTAAAGACTAAACAACCACTAATGCTCAACCTGAGTGCACATTTCTTATTATTATTATTATTATTTTATTCAAATATAGAAACATCTTCATAATTTATAAACTTTTTTACTTTACAAGAAACCAAGATATGGCAGACATTACTAGAACTAGATACAATACCAAACAACCCCAAATCAATTGCAGTTGCATAGTTTCGTCATGAAACTGGTCATGATTGCTTCTACACAGAATTAAGCTACCAGACTCTCCACACTGCACAGTATGCAAGGACACAAATACGATAATGAACAAGGATCACTTGATGTTCTGCGCTGATCTTCAGAAAATAGTTGGAACACCATCCAAATAGCTGAATATTACTGGGAAGCTGATGACAAATCAAGGGCTTCACAACATTTGAATACTACTACTACATTACAAAAAAAGGTCCACTTTAACCTCCATATTCAGGTAAAGTGGACCCCGGAGTATATCTCAGTTTTAGTCTATTTTTTTTGTATTTGTATTGTATTGTAAGCCTATGTTTTCCCTTCACAGAGATTTAGGCGCTCTCCCCCTACAGGGAAGAATTTGAACCATACTAATTTAGTTACACTTGTTTTCGTATAGATGTCATTTTGAGTGGTCCGTGGTAAGCCTCATGCTGACATCTAGGAAACCAAGGTAGTACTAGGACGGGAAAATTCGGTAAATTTTGCTTAGAGGCCTTTTCGTTCAGGCTTAAGGATTTTTTACAAGCCTGAAAATCTTCAGACTCGGGACCGACGGCTTAAAGTCCCTCCCGGAAGTCTTGCTCCTTGGATTTTTCCGTCCTAGAAAATCCATCGACCCCGTCCGGGTTTGAACCCGCGACCCTTGGGACCAGAGGCAAGGAGCATAACCACTAGTCCACCGCGGCCGATTTTTAGTTTATTTACTCTATTAATTTATGCAGACATGCACAAATAAATCTGAAAGTATTCTAGGCTGTTCATAATTAAAATGCGTTGATATTTATTTAATGTTTCGAAAAATTATTGTTTATTATAACGTTCACAAGTCATTCATCTGCAGACTGCGACGGTCTTTGCAAATTTTGAAATTAGACCGGATTTTTTGCATTATAAATTCTGGACACGCCCTCAAGATAGGATTTTTGCAGTTTTTAAAATTTTGAAAATTTTGACATTTTTTTTTGGAAAAAACCAAGACTTGGAAAATTCAATTTTGAAATTTTCGAATTAGACCTAATTATAAATCCCGGCACAACTTCTAGATATGATTTTTGCAGTTTTTTAAATGTTGAACATGTTGACATTTTTGGATAAACACCAAGACTATAGCCTTGGAAAACTCAATTTTGAAATTTTGGATTAAGACTGGATTTTTTGCATTAGAAATCCCGGTCACACCCTTTAGATAGGATTTTTGCAGATTTTGAAATTTGCAAAATTTTTACATTTTTTGGAAAAAGATCTAGACTACAGCCTTGGAAAACTCAATTTTGAAATTTTGGATTTAGACCGGATTTTTTTGCATTACAAATCCCGGACACACCTTCTAGATAGTAATTTTGCAGTTTTGTGAAATTTCGAAAATTTTGACATTTTTTTAATAACTTCCAAGACTATAACCTTGGAAAACTAAATTTTTAAGTTTTGGATGTAGACCGGATTGTTTTGCATTATAAATCCCGGACACACCTTGTAAATTGGATTTTTGCAAATTTTTAAATTTAGAAAATTATGACATTTTTTGGAAAACTCATTTTTGAAATTTTGGATTTAGACCGGGTTTTCTGCATTATAAATCGCGGACACACCCTCCAGAATGGATTATTGCAGTTTTTTAAATTTCGAAAAATTTGACAGTTTTTGGAAAAATAAAAAGGAAAACTCAAGTTTGAAATGTATTTAGACCCAATTTTTGCATTATAAATCCCGGACACACCCACTAGATTGGATTTTTGCAGTTTTTGAAATTTCGAAAATTTCTACATTTTTTGAAAAAAAATAATACTATAACCTTGGAAAACTCAACTTTGAAATTTTTGATTTAGACCGGATTTTTTGCATTATTAATCTCGGACACACCCTCTAGAATCTATATTTTTGCAGCTTTTAAAATTTCGAAAAATTTGACTTTTTTGGAAAAACAAAAAGACTAACCTTGGAAAACTCAATTTTGAAATTTTGGATTTAGACCTGGTTTTTTTGCATTATAAATCATGGCCACACCCTCTAGATTTGATTTTTGCTGCACTTGAAATTTCGAAATGTTTGATTTTTTTTGGAAAAAAACAAAAATACTATAACCCTGGAAAACTCTATTTTGAAATTTTGGATTTAGACCTGATTTCTTGCATTATAAATCCCGTACACACCCTCTAGATTGGATGTTTGCAGTTTTTGAAATTTCGAAAATTGTGACATTTTTTGTAAAACACAAAAAATGTAACCTTGGAATACTCAATTTTGAAATTTTGGATTTGGACCGGATTGTTTGCATTACAAATCACGGACACACATTATTGATTGGATTTTTGCAGTTTTTGAAATTTCGAAAAATTTTACATTTTTGGAAAAAGACTATAACCTTGGAAAACTGAATTTTGAAATTTTGGATTTAGACCTTATTTTTGCATTATAAATCCCGGACACACCCTGTAGATTCGATTTTTGCAGTTTTTGAAATTTCGAAAGTTTTGACATTTTTTGGAAAACTCAATTTTGAAATTTAGGATTTAGACCGGATTTTTTGCATTATTAATCGTGGACACACCCTCTAGATAGAATTTTTGCAGTTTTTGAAATTTCGAAAATTTTCACATTTTTTGGAAAAACAAAAAGATTATAATCTTGAAAAAAGTCAATTCTGAAATTTTGGATTTAGACCGGATTTTTTGCATTATAAATCCCGGACACACCCTCGATTGGATTTTTGCTGTTTTTATAATTTCGAAAATTTTTACATTTTGTTGTAAAAACAAAAATTCTATAACCTGGGAAAACTTAATTTAGAAATTTTGGATTTAGACAGGATTTTTTCATTATTAATCCCGGACACACCCTCTTGATTGTATATTTGCAGTTTTTGATATTTCTAAAACTTTGGAATTATTTGGAAAAAACAAGAAAACTCAACTTTGGAAAACTCAATTTTGAAATTTTAGGTTTAGACGGGTTTCTTGCTTTATAAATCCCGGACACACCCTCTAGGTTGGCTTTTTGCAGTTTTTGAAATTTCAAAAATTTTGACATTTTTTTGAAAAAAAACAAAGACTATAACCTAGAAAAACTCAATTTTGAAATTTTGGATTTAGACCGGATTGTTTGCATTATAAATCTCGGACACACCCTCTAGATTGGATTTTTGCAGTTTTCCAAATTTCGAAAAATGTGATATTTTTTGGAAAAACAAAAAGACTATATATAACCATCGAAAACTCAATTTAAAAATTTTGGTTTTAGACCGGTTTTTTGGATTATTAATCCCGGACAAACCCTCTAGATTGCATTTTTACAGTTCTTGATATTTCGGAAATTTTGACTTTTTAAAAAAACAAAAAGACTATAATCGTGGAAAACTCAATTTTGAAATTTTGGATTTTTACCGGATTTTTTGCATTATAAATCCTGGACACACCCTCGATTGGAACCTTGGAAAACAAAATTGTGAAACTTTGGATTTAGAACAGATTTTTTGCATTATAAATCCCGCGCACAACCCCTAGAGTGGATTTTTGCAGTTTTTGAAATTTCGAAAATGTTGACATTTTTTCGAAAAAAAAAAACGGAAAACTCAATTTTGAAATTTTCGATTTAGACCGGATTTTTTGCATTATAAATCCCGGACAAACCCACTACATTGGATTTTTGCAGTTTTTTGAAATTTCGAAAATTTTGTCAGTTTTTGGAAGAACACCAGGACTATAACCTTGGAATACTAAATTTTGAAATTTTGGATTCAGACCGGATTTTTTTCGTTATAACTCTCGGACACACCTTCTAGATCGGATTTTTGCACTTTTTGAAATTTCGAAAATTTTGTCAATTTTTGGATAAACACCTGGACTATAACCTCGGAAAACTCAATTTTGAAATTTTTGGATTTAGGCCGGATGTTTTGCATTATAAATCCCGGACACAACCTCTAGATTGGATTTGTGCAGTTTTTGAAATTTTGAAAATTTTGACATTTTTTTGGAAAAATACCAAGAATATAACCATGCAAAAACACAATTTTAAAATTTTTTATTTAGACCGGATTTTTGCATTATAAATCCCGGACACAGACTCAGGAATGGATTTTTGCAGTTTTTGAAATTTCGAAAATTTTGACATTTTTTTGGAAAAACACCTTGGAAAACGCAATTTTGAAATTTTGGATTTAGACCGAATGTTTTGCATTGTAAATCCCGGGCACACCCTCTAGATTGAATTTTTGCAGTTTTTGGAATTTAGAAAAATTTTCGACATTTTTTGGAAAAACAAAAAGTCTATAACCAAGAAAAACTCAATTTTGAAGTTTTGGATTTTGATCGGATTTTTTGTATTATAAATGCCGGACTCACACTCTAGATTGGATTTTTGCAGTTTTTGAAATTTCGAAAATCTTGACATTTTTTGGACAGACATCATTACCACAAACTTGGAAAGCTCAATTTTGAAATTTTGGATTTAGACCGAATTTTTTGCATTATAAAACCCGCACACACCGGCTAGGTTGGATTTTTGCAGTTTTTGAAATTTCGAAAATTTTGACTTTTTTGGAAAAACAAAAGGAAAAATGAATTTTGAAATTTTGGATTTAGAACGAATTTTTTTCATTATAACTCCCGGAAACACCCTCTAGATTGGATTTGTGTAGTTTTTGAAATTTCGAAAATGTCCTTTTTTTGGAAAAACAAAAACTATAACATTGGAAAACTCAAGTTTGAAATTTTGGTTTAGACCGGATTTTTTGCTTTATAAATCCCTTACACAACCTCCAGATTGGATTTTTGCAGTTTTGAAATTTCGAAAATTTTGCCTTTTTTGGAAAACAGGACTATAACCTAGGAAAACTCAATTTTGAAATTTTTAATCTAGACCGGATTTTTTGCATTATAAATACCGGACACACCCTCTGGATTAGTTTTTTGCTGTTTTTTAATTTTCGAAAATTTTGATCTTTTTTTGGAAAAACAAAAACTATATCCTTGGAAAACTCAATTTTGTAATTTTGAATTTAGAACGGATTTTTTGCATTATAAATCCCGGGCACACTCTCTAGATTGGATTTTTGCAGTTTTTGAAATTTCGAAAATTTTGAAGTTTTTTGGAAAAATACAAAGACTATATATTATTACCTTGGAAAACTCAATTTTGAAATTTTAGATTTAGACCGGATTTTTTGCATTATAAATCCAGTACACACCCTTTAGTTTGGATTATTGCAGTTCTTGAAATTTCGAAAATTTTGTCATTCTTTGGAAAACTCAATTTTGAAGTTTTGGATTTAGACTGAATTTTTTGCATTATAAATCCCGGACTCACTCTAGATTGGATTTTTGCAGTTTTTGAAATTTCGAAAATTTTGACTTTTTTGGAGACATCATTACTATAAACTTGGAAAGCTCAATTTTGAAATTTTGGATTTAGACCGGATTTTTTGCATTATAAAACCCGGACACACCCTCTAGGTTGGATTTTTGCAGTTTTTGAAATTTCGAAAATTTTGACATTTTTTGGAAAACTCAATTATGAAATTTTGGATTTATACAGATTTTTTTGCATTTTAAACCCCGGGCACACACCCTAGATTAGTTTTTTGCAGTTTTTGGAATTTCGAAAATTTTGACATTTTTTGAAAAAAAAGACTAACCTTGGAAAACTTAATTTTGAAATTTTGGATTTGGACCGGATTTTTTGCTTTATAAATCCCGGACACACCCTCTAGATTGGATTTTTGCAGTTTTTGGAATTTCGAAATTTTTTTTTTGGAAAAACAAAAACTGTAACCTTGAAAAACTCAATTTTGTAATTTTGTATTTAGACCGAATTTTTTGCATTTTATATCCCGGACACACCCTCCAGATTGGATTTTTGCAGTTTTTGGAATTTCGCAAATTTTGACATTTTAGTAAACAAAGACTATAACCATGGAAACTCAATTTTGAAATTTTGGATTTAGACCGGATGTTTTGCATTATATATCCCAGAAACAACCTCTAGATTGGATTTTTGCAGTTTTTGAAATTTGGAAAATTTTGACATTTTTTGGAAAAGCAAAGTTTTTAAACTAGGGAAACTCAATTTTGAAATTTTAGGTTTAGACCGGATTTTTTGCATTATAAATCCCGGACACACCCTCTAGATTGGATTTTTGCAGTTTTTGGAATTTCGAAAATTTTGACATTTTTTTGAAAAATAAGGACTATAACCTTGGAAAAATCAATTTTGAAATTTTGGTTTTAGACCGGATTATTTGCATTATAAATCCCAGACGCACCCTCTAGATTGGATTTTTGCAGTTTTTGGAAGTTCGAAAATTTTGACATTTTTTGGAAAAAGAAAGTTTTTAAACTAGGAAATCTCAATTTTGAAATTTTGGATTTAGACCGGATTTTTTGCATTATAAATCCCGGACACACCCTCTAGATTGAATTTTTGCAGTTTTTGGAATTTCGAAAATTTTGACTTTTTTTTGAAAAACAAGGACTATAACCTTGCAAAAATCAATTTTGAAATTTTGGTTTTAGACCGGATTTTTTGCATTATGAATCCCAGACACAACCTCTAGATTGGATTTTTGCAGTTTTTGGAATTTCGAAAATTTTGCCTTTTTTTGGAAAAACAAAACCTGTAACCTTGAAAAACTCAATTTTGTAATTTTGTATTTAGACCGGATTTTTTGCATTATAAATCCCGGACACACCCTCCAGATTGGATTTTTGCAGTTTTTAGAATATCGAAAATTTTGACATTTTTTTGGAAAAACAAAGACTATAACCTTGGAAACTCAATTTTGAAATTTTGGATTTAGACCGGATGTTTTGCATTATATATCCCAGAAACACCCTCTAGATTGGATTTTTGCAGTTTTTGAAATTTGGAAAATTTTGACATTTTTTGGAAAAACAAAGATTTTTAAACTAGGAAAACTCAATTTTGAAATTTTGGATTTAGACCAGATTTTCTGCATTATAAATCGCGGACACACCCCCTAGATTGGAGTTTTGAAGTTTTTGAACTTTCGAACCTTTTGACATTTTTTGGAAAAAAAGATTTCAAACTAGGAAAACTCAATTTTGAAATTTTGAATTTAGACCGAATTTTTTGCATTATAAATCCCGGACACACCCTCTAGATTGGATTTTTGCATTTTTGAAATTACGAAAAGTTTGACATTTCTTGCAAAAACAGAGATTTTAAAGTAGGAAAATTCAATTTTGAAATTTTGGATTTAGACCGAATTTTTTGCATTATAAATCCCAGACACACCCTCTAGATTGGATTTTTGCAGTTTTTTCAAATTTCGAAAATTTTGACATTTTTTGGAAAAACAAAGATTTTAAACTATGAAAACTCAATTTTGAAATTTTGGATTTTGACCGGATTTTTTGCATTATGAATCCCGGTCGCACCCTGTAGATTGGATTTTTGCAGTTTTTGAAATTTCGAAAATTTTTACATTTTTTTGAAAAACAAGGACTATAACCTTGGAAAAATCAATTTTGAAATTTTGGTTTTAGAACGGATTTTTTGCATTATAAATCCCAGACACCTCTAGATTGGATTTTTGCAGTTTTTTAAATTTCGAAAATTTTGACATTTTTTGGAAAAACAAAGATTTTAAACTAAGGCAACTCAATTTTGAAATTTTGGATTTAGACCGGATTTTCTGCATTATAAATCGCGGACACACCCCCTAGATTGGATATTTGAAGTTTTTGAAATTACGAAAGTTTTGACATTTTTTGGAAAAACAAAGATTTTAAACTAGGAAAACTCAATTTTGAAATTTTGAATGTATACCGAATTTTTTGCATTATAAATCACGGACACACCCTCTAGATTGGATTTTTGTAGTTTTTGGAATTACGAAAAGTTTGACATTTTTTGGAAAAACAGTGAATAACTAGGAAAACTCAATTTTGAAATTTTGGATTTAGACCGGATTTTCTGCATTATAAATCGCGGACACACCTCCTAGATTGGATATTTGAAGTTTTTGAAAATTCGAAAGTTTTGACATTTTTTGGAAAAACAAAGATTTTAAACTAGGAAAACTCAATTTTGAAATTTTGAATTTAGACCGAGTTTTTTGCATTATAAATCCCGGACACACCCTCTAGATTGGATTTTTGCATTTTTTGAAATTACGAAAAGTTTGACATTTTTTGGTTAAACAATGATTTTAAACTAGGAAAACTCAATTTTGAAATTTTGGATTTAGACCGAATTTTTTGCATTATAAATCACGGACACACCCTCTAGATTGGATTTTTGCAGTTTTTGGAATTTCGAAAATTTTTACATTTTTTTGAAAAACAAGGTCTATAACCTTGGAAAAATCAATTTTGAAATTTTGGTTTTAGACCGGATTTTTTGCATTATATATCCCAGACACCCTCTAGATTGGATTTTTGCAGTTTTTTAAATTTCGAAAATTTTGACATTTTTTGGAAAAACAAAGATTTTAAACTAGGGCAACTCAATTTTGAAATTTTGGGTTTAGACCGGATTTTTTGCATTATAAATCCCAGACACGCCCTGTAGATTGGATTTTTGCAGTTTTTTAATTTGAAAAGTTTTGACATTTTTTGGGAAAACAATGATTTTAAACTAGGAAAACTCAATTTTGGAAATTTTGGATTTAGGCCGGATTTTTTGCATTATAAATCCCGGACACCCCCTCTAGATTTGATTTTTGCAGTTTTTGGAATTTCGAAAATGATTACATTTTTTGGAAAAACGAAGACTATAACCTTGGAAATCTCAATTTTGAAATTTTGGACTTAGACCGGATTTTTTGCATTATAAATCCCAGACACACTCTAGATTGGATTTTTGCACTTTTTTAAATCTCGAAAATTTTGACATTTTTTGCAAAAACAAAGATTTTAAACTAGGAAAATTCAATTTTGAAATTTTGGGTTTAGACCGGATTTTTTGCATTATAAATCCCGGACACACCCTCTAGATAGGATTTTTGCAGTTTTTGGAAGTTCAAAAATTTTGACATTTTTTGGAAAAAGAAAGTTTTTAAACTAGGAAATCTCAATTTTGAAATTTTGGATTTAGACCGGATTTTTTGCTTTATAAATCCCTGACACACCCTCTAGATTGGATTTTTGCAGTTTTTGGAATTTCGAAAATTTTGACATTTTGGAAAACAGTGACTATAACATTGGAAATTCAATTTTGAAATTTTGTATTTAGACCGGATGTTTTGCATTATATATCCCAGAAACACAGTCTAGATTGGATTTTTGTAGTTTTTGAAATTTGGAAAATGTTGACATTTTTTGGAAAAACAAAGTTTTTGAACTGGGGAAACTCAATTTTGAAATTTTGGATTTAGACCGGATTTTCTGCATTATAAATCGCGGACACACCCCCTAGATTGGATTTTTGAAGTTTTTGACATTTTGAAAGTTTTGACATTTTTTGGAAAACAAAAGATTTTAAACTAGGAAAACTCAATTTTGAAATTTTGAATATAGACCGAATTTTTTTCATTATAAATCCCGGATACGCCCTCTAGATTGGATTTTTGCATTTTTTGAAATTACGAAAATTTGACATTTTTTGCAAAAACAAAGATTTTAAGCTAGGAAAATTCAATTTTTAAATTTTGGATTTAGACCGGATTTGTTGCATTATAAATCCCGGACGCACCCTCTAGATTGGATTTTTGCAGTTTTTGGAATTTCGAAAATTTTGACATTTTTTTGGAAAAACAAAGACTAGAACCTTGGAAGCTCAATTTTGAAATTTTGAATTTAGACCGGATGTTTTGCATTATATATCCCAGAAACACCGTCTACATTGGATTTTTGCAGTTTTTGAAATTTGGAAAATTTTGACATTTTTTTGGGAAGCAAAGTTTTTAAACTATGGAAACTCAATTTTGAAATTTTGGATTTAGACCAGATTTTCTGCATTATAAATCGCGGACACACCCTAGATTGGAGTTTTGAAGTTTTTGAAATTTCGAACCTTTTGACATTTTTTGGAAAAAAAAAAAAAAGATTTTAAACTAGGAAAACTCAATTTTGAAATTTTGAATTTAGACCGAATTTTTTGCATTATAAATCCCGGAGAAAACCGTCTAGATTGGATTTTTGCACTTTTTTAATTTAGAAAATTTTGACATTTTTTGGAAAAACAAAGATTTTAAACTATGAAAACTCAATTTTGAAATTTTGGATTTTGACCGGATTTTTTGCATTATAAATCCCGGTCGCACCCTGTAGATTGGATTTTTGCAGTTTTTGAAATTTCGAAAATTTTTACATTTTTTTGAAAAAAAAGGACGATAACCTTGGAAAAATCAATTTTGAAATT